>JANHGL010008960.1:0-21703 GCA_024611195.1 Ceyx melanurus
ATGTTCGGCAAAGAAAACCCCACCGGTTGGGGGCTGCGGGCGGCGAGGCAGCGGCGGGCGGGGTGGGGCGGGGCGTGCGGTTACCTCGGCCGTGTAGTCAACCTTCACCTTGGTGATCACCCAGTAGCAGGGCTCGTCGTGCTCCCACAGCCAGGACTTGCGGGTGACGATGCGGCCCACGCCGAAGCGCGGCAGGCGGCAGAGCAGCGAGAAGAGGCGGTTTTCGTTCCGCACGTCCTCCCAGGCCCGCACCGGCAGCCGCTTCTGCGTCAGGGGACGCTGCATGGTCTCGTAGTCCAGGGCGAAGCGCTGCGAGTCCCGCGGCCGGTTCTTCAGCTCCCGGTACTCGCGGACCTTCTTGGCCATTGCGGCGATGGGTCGGTGCAGCTTCTTGCGGGCCATGGCGCCGGTGCCGGATCCCCGCCGGGTCCCCGCCGCTTCCTGTGGCTCCCGGAAGCCGCCCCGCCCGGCGCCGGTGCCGCTGCCCGGCCCTCCGGGACCCTCCCCGCGGGCGTGGCCGGGCTCGCCGATTCCGTCGCCCCCCAGCCGGCTCGGACCGGCAACCTGGAGCGGACCCGGGAGGGCTGCCCGTCAGCGCGTTGGGCAGCCCCTCGGATCGGCGCATGTGGCCGCTCAGGTGCATTTAGCGACTGAAAACCCCGGCCCGAAACAACCATCCGAACAGATCCCACCTGTTCCAGGCCCTAGAGAGGGGGGCTTTCAAAGCCAGAGAGGAAATCGCTCGGGTGCGTTTTAGAGAAGATAAAGCAACGTCAAAGGGCTGCCCGAGGTGAAGGGTCTGAAGCGGGTCTCCTAACTGCGTTCCCCGGGACAAGCCAACGACCCCGGGCTGACCCACTGGGGCTGTGGGGCGGCCGCACAACGAGCCACGGGGGCCGGAGCCGCTGCTGCCTGCAGCGTAGCTTTGAGGGGCAGAGAAACTCTATGGGTACGCCCTTGTGCCCCGGGATTCCTGCTACGAACTGGTAAATTAAACCAGTCAAGGGAACAGGGTTCTTTTTTTTTAGTCTTCTCAAGCCCACAGCTTGTATTGGAGTCGCCTCCATTCCAGGACTGCTGCAGAGTCCTTCAGTGGAGGCATTCGGGAAAACAGACTGGGTTTTTGTCAGCAGCCAAGATCCAAGTATGGAGGAAAAGTGGGAGGCAGGGTGGGTGTGTTTGTTACACAACAAAACAAACACCCACTTAAAAGCCTGTTTCTAATACAGTGTATCTCTCTTGAAAAAGGGCTGGGATGCTGTACTAAGGACATGCCCGATTAAGCTGACAAACACCACTTTAGAACAAGGCACTCCCAAATGCGGGACAAGTGGAGCAACTGAACCAGCTACAAGGTGCCAAGTGGGCACCCTATATCAAGCACAGGTATCAGGATCGTGCCCTTTAGGGCACTAACGTTCAGTTAGTGGGCGCACAGAGCTGACGAGGACACAAGAATGCTTAAAAAAAAATGAAATTCACAGAATCACAGAATGTTAGGGGTTGGAAGGGACCTAGAAGATCATCTAGTCCAACCCCCCTGCCTGAGCAAGATCACCTAGACCAAGTCGCCCTGGAACAGATCCAGGCGGGTCTTGAGTGTCTCCAGAGGAGACTCCACAACCTCCCTGGGCAGCCTGTTCCAGGCTCTGGCACCCTCACTGGGAAAAAGCTTTTTCTTGTGTTTCCCCTAAACCTCTTGTGCTCCAACTGACTCCCATTGTCTCTCATCCTGTCACTGGATGACATGGAGCAGTCTGGCTCCATCCTCCCTACACTCACCCATAATATATTGATAGACTTTGATGAGGTCCCCCCTCAGTCTCCTCCTGGTTAAAGAGCCCCAGCTCTCTCAGATGCACACAAAGGGCAATATCAAACACAGCAGGTAATCTGGAGAAAACTGGTGAATGGCATCTCCTGGCTGCTACAGCAGCAGTGAGTGCAAAACATGTTCTAAATTCTCTCGCCTCCTCATTTGGTCTGATGGGGGATCACTGGGAAACAGAAGCGCAGGTCACAAATGTCTTCTGGTATCCAGCCGTCCTGCAGAGCCGGCATGGTGACAGCAGGTTGTCTTGGGTAGCAGAGGTTCTTTTGTTTTTCCTTAAAGCGACGTCGCGTATTAAAGATACCCCCTTGACTCGGGGGGTGCTGGAGTGACCCCGGCACAGACCTCACTGCGGGCGGGGACGGCAGCGCCCCCGGAGCGGCCGACAGAGCAGCAGCGACCCCCTGATCGTCACAACCGCTCACCCCGTCGTGCTCGGCACAAAGCCACCCTGCCTGCCGGCTGCTCCCGCGCTGCTGGCGAGGGGAGTGAGCCGCTGCGAGGCGGGCCGGAATCCCGGCGCCATCCCCCGGCCGCCGCTGCGGGGCGGTCCTCAAACCGCGCGAGCCTGACGTCATCAGGATCCGGGGCCAATCGGCGCCGCCGCCGCAGTCGCACCTCGGGGGAGTGGCCGGTGACCGCCCGCCCGCCCACGTGACGGGGACTGACCAATCGCCGCCGCCGCCATCGCCTCCCCTCCCTCGCCACCCCGGCGGGGCCGTCCTGTCCCGGCAGGCGCTGCGCGGTGCGGCTGGTGGCTGTGTCGTTAAGATGGCGGCCGTTAGTCTGAGGCTCGGAGACCTGGTGTGGTGAGTGGTGCCGCGGGCCGGGCGGCGGCCAGGCAGAGCGTGGCGGCGGGAGGACAGCGACGGACGCCGCGGCGGGCGCCTCTCGCGGACCGAGGCGGAGGCTCCGCCTGTGGCGGCGGAGGCGCAGGCGGGGCGGCGGCGGTGGGGTCGTGCCCGCTCCCCGAGCCGGGCCAGGCCGCGCGCTGTCACCCCGTAGCCGCGGGCGACTCCGGGGTGCGGCCGCGGGCGGGGAGGGGCTTGGCAGGGGCGGCGGCCGAGCCGCGGCCTGGGCGGCCGGTGTCTCCCCCGCCTTTTCTCGGGGCCGGGGTGAGGAAGGGTGGGGGGCGGCGGCGCGAGGCGGTCTGGGGCCGCCGGACTGGCCTGGAGCGGGTCGGGGGGAAGGCAGGCCTCGCTCGTAGCCCTCCCGTCACCGGAGGCTAGCGGGAGGCGGCGTGTAAAAGAGCCTGTGTAAGATGGAGGGGGTGGGGGGAGCGGGACAGCGGAGCGATCGGGTGGAAATACGGTCTCCTCCCGAGGGACATGGGAACGGGCAGAAGTAGGCAGGCGCTTCGGGAGGGCAGCGATGCCATTTCTCGGAGCGCTTTAACGAAGCGGCACGGCAATCCGGGAAAACAGCGGGGATTTGCAGATCAGGGTGGCCCCGGTGCAGCTCCCAGAAGCCATTTCCCGTTGTCACTCCAGTTTTACCTTCAGACAGTCAGCGGGCTGGGATTTTGTACTTCCTGATTAAGGAGAACTGCGGGGTTTCCATCGAGCCCTGTAAGTGCCGGTTTCCCGGGGCGGTGATACCGGAGCACCTGTTGCGGGGATCCTGCCATTAACGCTTTAACTATCTCAGTTCCCTGAGCTGGAAATCAGTGCTCCTCTGCTCAGGAGACTGTTCTCTCTGGGCGGGTAGAAGTTACCAACCTGAACGCTGATTTGATTGGCTGCATTAATACTTTTTTCAGCTCCTTGTCCAGGTTCACAGGAGCAACAAGGAGCACAGTGCTCTATCTCCCAGCAGTAGCTGCACTGCTGTTGGCTGCTAAAATTCTAGTAGTCCAGCAGGTTCACACAGGCTGTTTAGCAAGAGGTAGACATGGGACAACTGTGTTTTGTTTTGGTTGGTATTTTTTTTTTTCTGATTCTTATGCCTAATACTTCCTTTTTTTCTCTAGGGGGAAACTGGGTCGGTATCCTCCATGGCCAGGGAAGGTGAGGTTTGGTTGTTGTGGCTTCGTTTTGTTTTGTTTTTTTCTTTTACTGCTTCTGTCTTAGTTTTGGTGGTGGTGTTGTTCATCTTCATTTTTTTGTTTGCTTTTGCATTTTCATTCTATACAGAGAAAGCTTTTCCTGAAAACATTTCAATTGAATATTAATGTTGGTTGGTTTGTTTTGAATACATACCCCTTAGATCTTAACTGTGAACCAGTTTAGGGCTCTATTTGATCTGGAAGTTTAGCCTGTCACTGATAGCTGTTGGTTCAGATGGAATGAGGCAACAGAGAGCAGTTCATCCAGCTCTGGAACCGATTGTGATTGCCAGATTTGGTTATTTAATCCCTATCACTTTCTATATGACAGTTCTATTTCCTTCCATAATACATAATAAATTGCTTAAATGCACTGTGTTAAATCATAGAAATAGTCTGGCCTCTCAAGGTACTGTTTTGGAGCTGTGTTTTTTAATAATAATTTTGGGGGTAGGGAGTACTTAAGTTTTCTCATAGTTTAGTTATGTTTTTTGTTTGTGTGTTTTGTTGTGTGGTTTGTTTTTTTTTTAATCAAAGACAATTTATTTTTCATTATATGTGCCATTTTTGTTGTTTCTACTTCTCTGAAAGAGCTGTGCTTTTATTTTTGGGAAGGTATGAGGACTGAGCATGCTGAGATAACAGCATGTGGTAGGGAGAAGTGTTATCAGGGTAGCTGACAGCCCTGAATGTTTGGTTATTGCATCAAGTGGTGCCCAGACTCCCCTACAGTCTTTCAGGTGTCACCTGTGTAACTAAAAGACAACTTTTTTTTTTTCCTAATATTTTAAGCATTATAAGCAATCTATTCTGTGTGTAAAGACAAAGATTTAAGTGCAAATTTTTAAAATTACTGGAGTGCCACAAACTTTTATTAATACCATTTTCTAAATTTTGAAAAGACATGCTGGCTTAGCTCTTGGGAAAAGCTCCCTAAGAATGCAGTGATGTATCCTTGGGGTTTGGGTGCTTTTCCCCTCTGCTGCACCGTACCCATGTCCAAGAAAAAACACAGGTTACCTATTTACTTGAAAGACGTCTAACAGATTCAAGTTCTCACATATAAAAACTGACAGTAGCTGTAACATGTGACAGTAAAATCACAGAGTATAACTTTTCATGATGTGCTTTTTAACTTTCACTTCTAATCACCTTCAGATTGTTAATCCACCTAAAGATCTGAAGAAACCTCGTGGAAAAAAGTGCTTCTTTGTGAAGTTTTTTGGAACAGAAGATCAGTATGTACCTGCTTGTTTTCCTCTGCTGAAAGTACAGTGCCATGTCATATGGATCTTTCATGGAAGAAGTATTTACTAACACAGTGCAGTGTAGCTTTGCAAAGGATTCTCTTTGATCTACATGCAAACCCAATTAAGTTAGCACTGCATGCTGTAATGTGGGTGTCTGAAGGCTGTGAAGACTGGTGTGCTCAATCAGGTTAGGGCTGCAGTTGCCACTGTGGAGGAAAGTCCTTGGTAATTTGACATTTTAGGGGAGTAGGTTTGCTGTCACTGGGTTAGATTTGAGCATGTAGCTGTGCATGAGAAAAGGTACAGCTAAAAGTATGCAGTTATTCTTCCAGCAGAACAAAGTAGCTCCATGCTTGCCATTTGTAAAAGAATATACTGTCATATCTGATGACTGAAAACATTCTTGCTGTTATTTGAGAAGACTTTATAGAAAAGCCAAAATTGTTGTAGATGTACCTTTTTTGCAAGGCAGAATTTATTGATTCCAAACGTATGTACGGAATCATAGTTCTTAGATGCTTACAAACTGGAGGAAAAAAACCCAACATAACAAAACAATAAAAAAACTCCCATAATCTGGGGACCTGAATACTTCAGGAAACTGAAAATCATTTTGCTAATTTTGCAGTTTTTTCCCTTTCTGCTGTTTTGCATTAAGTCTTGAATAATTAAAAAACCAAATACCTGTGGAAGAGTAGAAAACCCTTTATTTCAGAAAAAGAACTTAGACCATTTCTTGGATGAACCTTAAATTACTTTTGACTACTAAATTATTTTTGCTCAAATATTAGAAATAATTTTCCATTAAGAACTGAGATCTGAATTTGATGGAGTGGAGGTGAATGCTGCTTATTAATAGGAAAGTTTGTTGGCCCTCTATTAATGTCAGGCAGGTGGAGGTTGATTTTGAAGACAGAGTGTGGTTTGGTTGTGTGTTCTGGTGGTGGCATTGTTGTTAAACATCCTGCTTTGAGCTAATCCAGCTCTAAAAGTTGAGGGGATTCACTGTTTTTATCCAGATTGTTCTCAATTCTTCTATTTCACATGACTGAATCAAAGAGATGTTTTTTTATGAAGACAAGTTTGGAAAAAGCCTTCATATGTCCAGGGTGTTTTAGCTGAGATTAGCAGCATGATTGCAAATGAAGAGTCCAGAGCTGCAAAATAATCAGGATTTATTACATGATTTTAGAGCTCTGGCTTGGGAAAATCCAGTCATCTGGCACAGTAAGGTAGTGTGGCTGTTGTTGTGTCTCCCTATCAAGCCCTCCCCAACTCCAGCTTGTGAAATTTAATCATTTCCTGCTAGATAATAATGATTTGACAGGTACCCCCTACCTGACAGTGAAATGAAAACAAATACACCCCCCCTTTGTTGTGCTTTTAAAATAATATTGATGGATGGGAGAGAGGAGCTTGGGTGTATGTTATGTCCTGACTGGGAGCTGAGGCAGAGTGTGCTGGTGAGAACTCTCATGTTCTAACCAACCTGCTGCTTGAGAAAATCCTCATCTTTGAGCATCATTAGTGTCCAAATCAGGAAAAATAGAAAGAATCTCACTTAATGTGAGCATGAAGAAAAAAATCCCTGTACTTTTTTGTGCAAGTAAACTAATGCCTTTTGCAAATGACTTTTTCTAGGTATGTGTAAAGAGTAGGTAGCTGGACATAAGTGCTGGTTGCCACCTCAGTTGCCCACCTGTCAATAGGTAGGCAGTCTCCAACTTGATAGTTGTGTTCCTCTGAGGATTACCAGGTGACTGGTATGGCCAGAAATTCCACCATTTCAGGCTAGGTGAGAATTGTTTCCTCCTGACTTATGTGGCTCTACCAAAGATTAAGGAGAAGCATCTTGGGAACAAGATCTGTTGCGGCTGAGCTGAATGGAGGGGTGAATAAAATCAGACTGGTGAGTTTGGAAGTGTTTGTGATGTATATGGATAGAGCTTGATTATTTATTTGTGAAATCCTGAATAGCATAGGCTACAGCACAGAAGAAAATGTGGAGCTCTTCATGTGTGAAGTGAATACTACTATTTACTGATTCAGTGCAAAGCTGCAGTGACTAAATACATCAACTGCAAGGCTTGGAGTAGTTTTGGCCAAAGACCTACAAGTGAGAGCACAAGTGCATCCAGACTGTGCTCAAAGACCTGGCCTTTGATAAAGTTTCTCCTCAGCTCTGTGCTCCTGTGCTTATTGTGTTGGTGGAGTTAGTTCCTTCTTACACCTTAAGTTACAGGTTTTCTGGAAGTTAAGGGTTCTCTACCTATGGAAGAAGAATTTAATTGTGATGCTCATACTCGTGCAGTGCCTCTGATTAACTTGTTCTCCAAAGTGATAAGGAGGTTTTTCTAGTCTGTCTAGGTCTCTTTGAGGTGTCTCTTCTTAGAGTAAGTCACTTTAAAAGGATTCTTAATCTAAAATCAAGAGGAGTTGGTGTTTCCTGCCCACAGCCCCAGCAAGCATGTAACAGCTTCCAATTATGGGACTATAAACAATTGTACTGCAGTGTAAGAGCTTCCACATTGCTGTATATGTGTGTTTATTGTTTTTAGTAGTTAGAACTACTGGACTGGCAGTCCCCTAGCCTGCCAGTCTGTCTTGTTGTGCTTCACCCAATTCAAAGTATTATTGTATTTATGGCCTGCTTGGGAACTCAGAATGACATTGTCAGAACTAAAAAATCTTGGAAGGTGTCATTCCACTCTGAAATACTAGCCCTGCTGTCATCAAAGGTGTGTGTAGGTGTGTGTGAGTGAACACACCTTCACCTCCTGTCCTACCCTCTTCTCCCCTTGGATACTCTGTAATGGCCAGATGGTCTTGCCAGTTGGGTACATCAAAGTCTGAATAGGAAGCTGGATCAGTCCATTCTTAGAGCATCTTTTCAAAGCATCAGTACACAGCTAAATAGTCTCACTAAATGTGATGGAGTCAAGGGGCATTTCCTGACTTGATCTATCAAGGAAAAATTGGAGGAAGCTTGCAATCCAAGATAAGTATAATAATCTGCAGCCTCTTTCCAACAGCCTTCCCACCCTCTGTATCCTGTTGGGATGCAGACACTCACCCTCTGGTGCCACTGAGCTCTCTGGTTTTCAAGGAGAGAGAAGTTTCTGAATGTCAGCTTTTTAAAATGTTCTTTCATTGTCCTGACATCACAAAACCCTTTCCTGGAGTTTGGCCCTGGTGCTGCTGGGCATCTGGAGGAGTGGTAGGCTGCCAGGGCTGGGCTGTCGGGGCTGCAGTTCCTTGGGCACATGAGCCTGGGCAGGGCTCTGCAGCCAGACTGCTGTGCAGCAGAGCCAGCTGCAGTGGTGGTGGGTGCATCAGCAGACAGCCTGTGGAGCTGAAAATTGCCACAGTCAAAACCTTTCCACCTCCTGCTGAGATCTTTGAGTGTCTCAGTGCTCTGCAGAACCTTTTTCTTGCACAAATTTGAAAAAGAGAATTTCTTCCAAGATTTCTCTGCTGCTTGTTTTCTTTTGACAAGTATCCCCTCCTCCTTTTATCTGCTTGGATGTTTACTCTAATACAGTGGGGTCATTTTTACTTTTTTTTTTTTTTTGAAATGTTTGGTGTTTTTTTTCCCATTAAGAAGTTTACTTATCAAATTCCAGAGTTCAGCCAACTGATGATAATTGGGCTGTTCCCTTTTACTGCTACAGTGTAAAACTTCACAAAACTTTTCCCAGACTGGAGTAAGTAACAAAAATTTGGCAATGCAATGCCACTGGTTTCCATCCCTAGCTGTAAGGCTTGAAAATTGCAAGTGCCTGTGGATACTCTTCCACTAGATTTTCTCCAGTTTATCATTAGAAATAGGTGTCTAGGCTGGAAGAGAGTGTGGCCAGAAGGTCAGGGGATTTAAGGTCTCCTTGCCTCTCCTAAGCTCACACCCTGGATTTGATTCTGGTATCTTCAGTTCTGTCTCTTCTGTGCCACTGTTCTTCATGCAGCTCCAGGTTACATTCAGACTTGCCTCTGCTTTACAAGCACTCAAAGTTTTGATTATTGCTGATGAATATCCCATGGATTTTTACATGAGTAGGGATTTTATTGGAATGTTTTGGAGGGGATGGGGAAGAGTTGGGAGAAATCCATTACTAACAGGCATCTTTTACATCTTTTCACTTTCCATTTAGTCAGTTCTTCACAGATACCAGATGACTCTGTGTAGCAGCATCAATACAATTTCACTTTTAATATGATGCTTCAGGAATGTAATGTCACTAATGCTTTTCTAGAGCTTTAATTTGTTGCTGACTCAGGAGAGGGCAGCTTTTATATGTTGCATCTTAGACATCTTATTTGCCTTCATTGGCTTTGAGGTTACTGCTTGAGAGAGAGATCTGGTGTATAAACATGAGTTATTTTGTTTGGTGGAAAGTTGTTTTCAAGTGTTAGAAACATTGCATGGATAAATGCTTTAGGGACATCTGGTGTCAAAAGACTTGTTCATATTTTTATAGAAGGTTGTCCAGGTAAGTGACACAAACAATAAACTAGAACGGAAAAGACCAATTAAAAAAAATACATAATTTTGTTTTATCTTTAGTTAAATGCTACTTCAGGTTTAAAAACAAAGACTGTTTTTCATAGTGTGTGTTTGAGATCTCTAGTTCTTTGTCGTGGGAAGTCATCACTTGGCCAAGATGTACCTTCAGAGCCAGGAGCCAGTAAACTTTGTGCTTCAGGCTTTCTCCATCCCAGAGGAAAAGTATGAGAAAGGAAGTTAATGAACCTGTACAGTGAGGAAGGACAGGCTGTGCAGAAACCTTGCAGGATGCCTTGACAGTAAAAAAAAAAAAAAAAAAAAAAAAGCTCTTTTTATTTAGAAATTCAAATCTGGCAACATTTTCATTCTTTATTATCATGTGATCAAAAACTGTTTCCTTTATATACCCAATGGCAAGGCTTGTCATGAGCTGCTTTTGTCTACTACCCAGGGATATTTGGTGCCACAGAAGAGCTCTAGAGCATAAAAGAATTGTAGGATATTTTTCGCCATGTCTGGGAAGCTAAGAGGGTTTTTCTCAATAGCTGGTGGATGGCAGGCTTTAGTCAGAAAGTAATCATTTGACTTGTTACAGTAAGTTAAGTCAGTTATTATGAAGATGATGTAAACTAAGCCAGATAATTCAGTTTTGCAGGCAGAAGGGTACGGGGTTCTGCTTCCAGGCTGTGGTAGAATCAGGACATCTCCAAATGCAACCTAAAAAGTTTGTCTGCTTTATGCAAGGGGACATTGACTACAATAAATGGTAATGCCAGAAAGATGTTCATGAGGTTTTAAAGAGTTTATTGGGCTTTACTTCTTGTGAAGAGAGGATAAGCAAGATTCAGCAAAGCATTATTATTGTTTTCACCTTTATGTTCAGTTTAGCTGTATGACATCACAGTGTCTGAAATGGCAGCTATTAAACCACTTCACCTGCTGCAGGAGCTGGACTCTGCTGGAGAATATTTAAAACCTGTAATTGTGGCTTGTCAATGTTAGTAACAGATTTGAGACCACAGAGAAAATCAGTTTGATTTTTACTGTGTGCTGAGTTGCTGTAAGCTCAGAAGCACTGCTGGCCATCCTAGCTCAGAAAAAGCTTTTCTAAAACTTCTGTTTTCAGTAGGACAGAGATGATTGTAACAGTGTGGCTGATAATCCTGGGGTTGAATCTGAGGAGAGGGAGGTAGTCTGATCTCTGCAAGGGCTACAAGGAATGTTGAAAGCCAAGGCATTCCCCAAGCTCCAGTCAGTGAGGTGTGTTAGAAGAGCTTGTCCACCTGAAGGAAAGGGGAGTTGTTGCCCTGTATTTTACTGCTTAACCATTTGGAATGTCCAAGTCCTACTTAGCAGCAGTAAAGAAAAGGGAAGTTTGAGTTTCCTCATAGGACTGCAGTCAGGTTAATGCTGTGCTACTGTACCAGTTACCTTAAAATATCAACAATGAAGACAGTGGTTCTGTTTTACTCAAAAGTTAAAACATTTAATACAGGATATCAAGGTAAACCAGAAATATATTCAGCAATGGTGAGCTGTGTTTTGTGCTCACTTCATTCCTGCTTGGCTTTATTGTGAAATACATCACTTTAGGGTGTTTTTCTCCAGTTTGTGCAGACACTTGTGTGTGCACAGTATGTTTGAGCAAGGGTTTGATGGCTTAGAATTGTTATGTGGCCTCTGCTCTCAACCACCTCTGGAGCAGACTCATTGGCTAGTGTATGTAGAGGCACATGGCTGTGGGTGTTCTTCAGCAGTCTGTTCTAAACAAGTACCTGTGATCACAAACACCTTGAATAATGCTTAGAGAGGAGCACTGCTTAGCATGAGAGGATATAAAACCTGAGAGAAATCAAGTAAAACTGCCAGAAGAAAGTTCTCGGTGATGCAGAAATCGCAGCTCTTCGGGTGGTACCGAGCAAAAAAAAAAGTATCTGTGTTTCTAAAAGTAGAATGATTGAGAAAGTTGCTGTTTGGAGAATATAACAAACTTCTTTATTTTTTAATGTGTTTCTAGTGCTTGGATCAAAGTGGAGCAGCTGAAGCCTTATCACCCTCACAAAGAGGAGATGATAAAGATTAACAAGGGTAAGCGCTTCCAGCAAGCCGTGGATGCTGTGGAGGAGTTCCTTAGGAAAGCCAAAGGCAAGGACCAGGTGAGTGGGTTCTTTTTTACTGTCTGCATCAAAACAAGTCTTGGCACGAATGACTGTCGGATGCTGTTTTATGTGAAAGGCCTTTGTTGCCTCTGGCAGGTTGATGGGAGTTTGTTTTCATTCCTTGGGGGTTTTTTTTCCCCCCCTGTCCTTTCTTCTTGGGGAAAAAAATGTTATTTGATGGAGAAACTGAAGAGGCTACTGGAGCTGCTTATGATGACTTGATACATAGGTCTTAAGTCATAGGCTAGAATTTGATACCCACTAGTCTTGTTTCTGGTAGGTTGGAAGCTCACACGTGCACACACTCCCAGCAAGTCTTGCAGTGGCCTTCCTGTCACCTGCTTCCTTAAACTGATGTGTTTTTGCAGGAGAACTAACCAAGACCTTCACTCACCGACTTCAAAGGGCTAACAAATACTAGTTTTCAAGTTAACCGTGCCGTTGTTTTGCTTGATAGTAATCAGCACGAGGTCCTTCACATCCTTGGTTTTGCATGAAAATCATTCCAGCTCTTCTCTTCCTTCCTTACCATCTTCTATTCTGTAATCTCTCAGGCGTCTTCCCATAACTCCAGTGAAGAGAAGCATCGGCGTAATTCCAGTGAAGAGAGAGGCAAGCAGTCTGCTGGGGAAGAGAAACGCAAAGCCAGTTTGTCTGAAGGGAAGTTGAAGAAGGGCACAGGGGAAGGAAAAAAGAGAGTGTCCTCTGTATCGTCAGAGAGAGGATCAAAGTCACCTTTGAAAAGAACCCAGGATCAGAGCCCCCGAAAGCGGGGGCGTCCACCCAAGGATGAGAAGGTTTGTGTTGTGCATGTCCACCAGTGCCCTGGGGACTTTGCAGATGGACTCTAGGGTTGGCTGGCACCTTGACTAACAGGCCAGAGGAAGAGTCAGTTCAGGATCAGGTTTAAGCTGTTCCACATTACTACTTCTACACCATTTGGTTGCCTGATACCTTCAGCAACCAAATTGTTGATTCTTCCTGTGATATTTACCAGTTAGTTATTTTAAGTGGTTCCATTCATATCTTTGAGAGGGCTTTGAGAGCTGTATTGTGAGACTTCACCTTTCATCTTGCCATCCCTCAAGTTCAGTTTGTGTGGGAAGGCTTAGCAAAGAGTTGTGGGTCTTCATCTGGTTCTGGACTTCTTCCATCTCACCTACTTTGTGCGAGCGAGTGAATAGTTCTCACTCAAATTCACCCTCAGTACTTGTGTTGAGGTGTTCTTAAAGACTAGGGCTTAAAGAAGAAGCTCTTGTAGCCTGGGGAATCCACCAGAAGAATGAATGGTATTCATTTCAGCTCCTGCACTCTAGGATATATTTCCATCCTCCATTAAAACAGTCCAACCTTGGAGCATTATTATTTCATCCCCATACTTCTCTGTTATTTCTGGATGTTGTGACAGCAGCGATAGCCACTGATAACTTCATCTGCCCTCAGCTGGAGTTCCAGCCTTTTAATTTATTGAGGAACTCACTGTTGTGATCCAGGTCTTCCTTTTCTAAATGGACAGTTATTTCAATGGATTCTTCCAATGCACATGCTTCATCAGAGACTACACCTGAAGACTGTTGGGAGACTTCAGCTGATTGACCGTGCAGCACTCTGCTTGCTCACTTGTGCTTCAAAGACATCATGTTATGCTGTGCTTCACAATCTTGGCTTTCAGTGCACTTCGGGATGCAAATCAAGATGGTAGTCTTTGATCTCCAAAGTTATGAATGGATTGGCCTTCACTGACTGATCAACAAACTCTTGATGTAGTAGAATGAAGCTGATCATCTCAGATACTAGCTGTGAAAGAATTGCTGGCTTTTTTTTTTGAGCCAGCTTCTGTGAAGTCAGGCTGTAAACAGAGCTCATCAGTTTCTCCTTTGGGGGGGAGCTGGAGGAGAGGAGGAATGGATGTGTATTTGTGAATATTTATAATTACAGAGCTTGTGACTTGACTGCAGAAAAATCCTTTACCAGCATTTCACATTTACTTTCACCTTTTAAAGTGTCTTGCTATGAGCATGTTGTATCTTCACCTATTTCTGTTAGAATAAGCCACAAAGCCTTTTTTTTTTCCCACTTGCAAAACACTTTTTATGTCTTTGAGCTAATTGATTTCAGAAATTAATCAAAACTAATGGCTGGGAGAATTCTGACAGTGCTGACATGTTGCATGCTTAGGTTTTGCTGTATTAGCCACCTCAGGGCATTGGAGTGCTTTGAGTGAGTTCACTGTGGCAGTAGAAATTATTTTACTGGCAAACTGCAAGCAGAGTGGTTTTAAACAGCTTCTCAAAGAGATGGCCAGTTATGTGATGAGCATCTGGCCACAAACCCTGAGAATAAACAGGGTAACATAGGAAAGTTGCCTTATAGCATACGCAGAGTCATGTACTGACAGTCAAAGGAACTGCAATGGAAATGAACTGCTGCCTTAATACTATTTTTCAGCCTGTGAAATAATTTTAAGTATGTTCTTGCCTTGTTCTTACAATTCCCCCAAACAGCCTTAGGGTAGAAGATGTTTGTCACTGTCCTCAATTACTGCGGTATTGGGATCTTTTTTTACCCCATCACAAGCCAAATTCTGGCTTTCCAACTAATAAGGATGCACACATTTCAAGAATCCCTTTGTTGCTGAGGTGTGCTCTGTCTAGAAATGCTCTGTAGGCTTACATGATCATTCAAATACTCTAGTATTTAAGCTTATACAGCTATTTTCAGAGGACCAACCTGACTTGATTGGTAGGTTTCATCCACACTTTACCAGTTGAAACAGCAGCATGGTCTTCAAAGAGAATTCTGGCATGCAGGGCTCTTCCCAGACACTTCAGGGGCTGAATACTGATACTTCAATTGTTCCTGCTAACAGATGAAACAATTACAGCAATCTGGGTTGCCTCCAGGAGTCTTGTTCTTGCCTTTTTTACAAACAGTGCTCTTCTCTCATGGTTTTGTGTGGACACTGAGGTATATTGTGCATTCACGGGGAGTAATTTTGGAGCTGGATAATGTTTCCATTTCTGAGCCCTCATTTCAGTAAGATAACACATACTGTGCAGAAATCCTCCACATTCTTTCCAGATTGCATAAAGTCCTATATGTCTGTGACCTATAGCACAAAGACTTATTTAAACCTATATATCTTGGGAAAATAAATTAGTGTGCTCAACAGTAAAAAGCCTGATGCATTCAGTACTATTGTGACATTGCAGATCAGGGCCTGTTGATTGAATGGGGCAGTCCACGTTACCAGTTTCTGTCTCATGGATTCTACAAACTTGAGCAGAGGTGACTATAAGCCTTGTGCATTGAAGGTTGTCCTCTTCACAGGCAGGCTATTATTTTATGATAGGGAAGGATTGGAAGAGTTCAGACTTCTGACTGTGGTGATGTTCTTTACCTGTTAAGTTAGCTTTCTGCATCCATGGGAGGAAAATGCTGAATGGAGTGTGTTCATTTGCTTCTCTGCTCATTGCATGCTATTATTTAAGTGCAGTGATTTCTCTTGCATGTGAAGAATGGATTCTCCCAAAGCCATAACTGTGGTTGAATTCCTTTGTTGGCAGTTGATGTTTTCTTCACCTCACCTGTGTTGGTAATACACCGTGTGGTTAATAAGAACACTCCATGGGAAGGCATGTGCAATGGAAAGCATTTGTAATGCTTTTCAGAACTCTGTATGTGTACTCATATGATCAATATGTGGCCAGCCACTGAGCAAGGTTGTAAGCTCTTTCTGATCCTCCTTCTGTCTCCTCAGGACCTCACAATTCCAGAGTCAAGCACAGTGAAGAGAGTGATGACTGGGACAGTGGCTGGATTTAAATGGCCTCCAAGTGTCAGTGAGGTGAGACCCTTTGTACATATGCCATCTGGGAACTGAGATTGTGCATGCAAATCTAGAACCTTTTGTCTGGGCTGTAAAGCAGTGTGATCCCTTCCTCCTGTAGGAACAAAAGAAGCTGCTCTCAGTCTGTTGTTCTGTAGTGTAACAAAGCTAGACAGTATCCTGGGAAATTAAGTGGCATGCTGGGAAGTGAGATTTCAGACTTTGTGAAACCATTTTCAGAATTGTGCTTAACTTGCTGCACTCATTTTTGCATTTCTTTTTTTCCAAAGTATTTCTGGGACTGGATTCCCAAAACTGGAGGAGATTATATGGATAGTCTCTCCTCATCTGCATGTAATCATAATTGGTGGTTTCATTTGATATCCCTCAAACAGCTTTTGGAAACCTTTTGGTTTTGTGCAGAAATCAGTGGCCAGGAAAGCAGAGTAAGAGCAGTGTGACCCTGCTGCATCTGATCCCCTGGGGAGGTGAGAGATCTGGGCCTGATGTCCTCAGCCTTGTTAGTATGGATTTGTGTAGCATGTGACAGTGCTGGGGGCCACCTCCAGCCAATTCACAGAATTCTGTTTTAAGGAGTTCCTTGAAGTGTTTTTGTTCTCTTGGGAAGAAGGAGTGGGATATGAGATCTCTCATGTTCTATGGTTTTCCTACAGATGTCTTAAAAAAAAAAATAAATGAATTTGGCTTGAATGGCTTTGGTTTTGAGAATGAAACACAATGTAAACTTAATTGAAACATCCTGCTTGAAACAGCTGGTACATTTGATATTTTCCACCTTAAGCTGTGTTCTCATGCAGCTTGGGAGAGCAGTGTGCTGTGGTTGATCAGTGACTCTCTGGGAATGTTTTTGAGCCTGTACTTTCTCTTTTTCTAGCCTGTGAAGGACAATGATCCACACTTTCATCACTTCCTGCTGAGTCAAACAGAGAAGGTGAGGATTTGGCAGATGGGATTGTTCTGCTGGTCTGTCTAGCTTGGCATCCTGCCCTTTGCTAGGACTAACTGCAAGGAGAATGTGTGAAGAGCTCTGAAATTGTGTTCTTTGGGGGCTGGTGGCAGCTCCATTCTCATGTGCAATCTTATAGTTCAATTAATTCCTAACCTTAAGGTATAGAATGATATAGCATTCCTTACAGTGGATAGTTCAATTACAGATTATCTAGCATGAGGATTTGACAGATCTGTTGTAGAAAAGTCTGTAGATTGAACATTGAGGGATAGGTAAAGCTGTTTTTCTGTTTTGAAACCCTGTTGCTTGATTTTTTACTTGGTTGTTCTACCAGTTCCTTCATCTGGATGAAGCTGTCAATTAACTGAGCATGTCAGGAGATGTTCCAGGGCCAGAAATTTCCATGTAACATACAGCCAGTTTATCTCCTGGGAGTTAGAAACCTTGCAGGATTGTATCTTCAGCAGCGAACATGGGGAGGAAAAGGGAAGACCAAATCAAATGACAAAAAGATTTCTCTCTAGCTGAGAATCTGGGCAGAGCCAGAAGGAATCTAACAGTTTAAATGTAGAGAAGCTCACAGTGAGCAGCATGGGAAGGAGCCTTCGCCTTGACATCTGCCGGAAGCCACGTGCCTTCTCGTGCTAACAAGAGGGGTTTTGTTTCCACTGTTGTTTTGCAATACTGAGCACAGACAGGAGGCAAGTTGCCCTATGGCAGGCTTTAGAGAGATCCCTGGTTTTTGGACCAGCTGTGAGAGCAGGGATGCCTTGCATCCTTGCCTCTAGAGCAGCTCATTATGTGAGCTACAGAAAGGAGGTGATAATGGTATAAGAGGCTGAATTGCCGGGCCAGGGTGGGGAGAGGAAGACCTTAGTATGTTGCAATAGCTTTTTGGTTTTCTTTTCTTCTATTGAAGGAAGCTTGAGAGCTTTCCTGCTTTGCAGATGGTGGTGGGCGGGTGAGGTGCCTGTTTCTGTGTAACAAGGATATGGTCTGTTTGCTCGGAAGAGCAAATAAACACTCGCTGTCCCCTGAATGCTTTGTCCTCTCTACACAGCCAGCTGTCTGTTATCAAGCCATCACCAAGAAGCTGAAGGTTTGTGAAGAGGTAAGGCAAATCTTGGTTTTGAGGGATTTTCCTTATTATGAAGAGGACTTGCAGTTCTTCCAGAGCTGTACGCTGTATTTGTTATTTTTTCCTCTTTTCCCTCCACCCCCTGCCCTTCCCCACCCCCCAGGAAACAGGATCCACCTCCATCCAGGCAGCAGACAGCACAGCAGTCAATGGCAGCATCACACCTACAGACAAAAAGTAAGGTCTCCAATGCACTTCAGCCATTTCTCTTCCTTTTTCTCCTTCCCAGCTCATACATGCAGCCATTATCCAGCTTGTCACTGAGAATAAATAAACCTAACGTTTCCCTCTAACTACAGGTCTTCTCTGTCCTTGTGTGAAACTCTGATTTGGGGGTCAGGGATGGGAGGGAGGCAGCCAGACAAAGTCAAAAAGGGACTGACTGTACAGTAGCAAAATTCAGAGTAAGGTTTGGCCTGGATACGTTTGCAGTTCAGGGTGTTTCTGCAGTTGCCCTTTTCCTGTAGGCCAGAACACAAAGCAGCAGCAGTAGCATTTCTGAATGCTGTGTGAGGCAGAGAGATAAAAGTGTATCTTTCTCCAGGAGTGCCTGGCAGTTGACTGGGGTTATTTAATCATCTCCAAGACAAGAGGAAGAGGGGTAGGCGTGTTCTTCCCCAGCAAAGGAGCTTTTGCTGTGTAGCACGTGAGCTTTCTGGTTTCTTCTAACGTCCCCCTTCTCCTTTCTAGAGTGAGAGAAGCCTGAGTTGGGCTTCCTGCTTCACTCTATAGCTTCCGCTCAGTTCAAAGCGAGCTCAGGCTGCGGCTCCCTGCTTTGCCCTTGGGCTCGTGCTTCTGGGATGTCAGTTCTCAGCTGTACTCCAGGAGAACCAAACTAGCAATGAAGCTGTTCAGGTAAAAGGGTCTCGCAGTAAGGAGTGGCTCAGAGGTGAACTGGGAGAGAAAGAATCTCTCTTCTGCTTCGGCAACTTGAATATAGGTGGATCTCGGTGGGGTGTTTAAGGAGCCTGCAGTGTCTTGCTGTGCCTTAGCTGAGTAAGGTTGCTGTAACCAAAGGCAGTGTGGGCTAGGTGGGAGAGTGCAGGTGTAGCTGTAGTGTGGCTGCTTGTGAAGAAGTAGCTGGGGAGCTGCCAGGCAGATTTCATTGTGGAATTACAGCGGGGGCGTGACTGAGCACTTCAGAATGTCCCACTAGAATTTTGGGCTTGGTGTGAAGCTGGCTGAGCTGTGTGGAAAAGGATCCTTGCAGCAATGACTGCAAAGGAATTCCTGTGGCAGGTAACTAGAGGGATGGAACTTGTTAGCATGCCATTCTTTTTTTTTTTTTTTCTTGAAGGGGAGGAGGGGAAAAAAGCTCTCGCCAGCTTTGAGGGGATAGGGGTGGTGGGGAGCAGCAAGGGGGAAGGCAGCTGGTATCTGGCACTGCTGTATTGCTGCTCATGGTGACTTGTAATGGCCTATTACTTCCTTTCTGTGACAGTCCACACAAGCAGCTGTGGGGCAGTGATGAGGTCTTTGGTATGTGTGTGATGCTTAGCCCAGTAGTCCTTGCCAGGTTTTATTGTAATAAAGGTTGTGATGTATCACTCAATAGGAGAAGCAAGTCATTTGTACATGTGACTTAGTGTGAAAATCAGAAGGTTAGAGAAGCACTTGCTGATCTCTGAATATTCTCTGTCTTCCATAAGGCAATGACTGGCAATGGAAAGCACAAGAGCAGCAAATTTAGTAAGACAAAACACTAAACACCCCCGCCCTCCCCCTCCCCAAAAAAAAAAACCCCAGACACAACCCAAGAAAACAACACCAAACAAATTACCCCAAACATTTCATATTTAGGTAGTCTTCTGAAGCAGACTACAGACTCTTCAGGAAATTGTTAGGGATGCTTGGTAAGCAAAATAAACACTAGCTTGCTCTTAAAGCTCAGTAGCTGCCCGTTCTTGCTGTGGCTGCAGTGGAACATGTTTGGTTTTGTGGTGTTTTGGGGATGTTTTAGCTGTTGTGATGCTTGAGGGATATTCCTAATTTCCAAGACCATGAGAGGCTGACACCAGTTGCTTGCTGTTGCATCGGTGTTTCTCGCTTCCCCTCAGGATAGGATTTCTGGGACTTGGCTTGATGGGAAGTGGCATTGTCTCCAACTTACTGAAGATGGGTCATACTGTCACTGTCTGGAACCGGACTGCTGAGAAGGTAGGCACTGTGTGAAAGAGTAAGAGAAAGAGATGGGCTGTTGTGCCACTGATGGGTATTTCTAGACATAGCTACCACCTCCAGCTCAGGGAGGCCTGGAGTCACCCATCAGTGGTGCCTGGGAGAGGATGACAAAGAAACACAAGTATATGATTGCCAGATTTTGTTATTTCCTAGGTGCTTGTTGGTGGCCACTTTGCTAGGTGAAGCTGTAGTCTGTCCTAGTATGGTCACTCTTCATGTGAACGGCCCTCAGCCCATGTTGCCATTTTGTACAGTGTGAAAGAGTTGCCAATGAATTCACAACCATGTCTGTTTGGTGAGGAACACAGTGTAAAGTCCCTCTGGAAATACTGCTGATGTAAATAGCCAAGTCATTGTGTCATGGAATTGGACAAAAAGACCAAGTTCTGTGGGGAGCTGATGCTTGGAGTGGTGTGGTAAGATGTGCTGCTTCACCACAGCTTCATCTATACATCCATCGTGCTGGTTTTTGTGCTGCAGTAACAAAGGTTCTGTTGAAAACCTGCTGTGTCATAAGACCACGATGAGAAGGGTTTTATAGGGGTATTCAAAGTTAAAATGGAGCTTATGTTACACTTACAGTCTAGCCAGCATTATTCTTTGTTGTGAAGGAGGAAAAGTAGGTAGTTGGGGGAGATGTAGCAGTCAGATGGTACTGTGGAAGATCAAAGGCAAGAAGGGCACTGTGGTTCCTTTGTTAAAAGGGATTAAAAGATTTTTTTTTCTTCACTGCAAAACGTGCAGTGGTCTGACATTGGAACAGGCTGCTCAGGGAGGGGGTTGGGTCATCACCATACTTGGATGTGTTTAAGGGGTGTTTGGATGTGTTTTTGAGGAACATGGTTTAGGGGTGAACTTTGTAGAGTAGGGCTAATGGTTGGACTTGATGATCCCAGGGGTCTTTTCCAACCTGAATGAATTCTGTTCTCTGCGGGGAATGAAGGGATAGGGTAAGAAAGGCCAAGATTTTGAAGCAGCAGCCCACTAAACACATCAGTCTCACCTCTGCTTATTCCTGTTGACTGTCCAGTAATACCTTTTTCTATGTCTGTTTGCTATTTTTTTTTTCTATCATCTCTTTCAAAACCCTCAACATTCAATCTTTTATCATTTCACCGAAGTGTTTTCTTTTCCTGTGTCTTTCTTTGGAAGTTCTTCACTTGGGATTTCAGAAAAGTTGCAAAAGTGCCTTGTGTGTGGACAAACCAACAGAAGACAATACAATTGCTATGTCATAAATATGCCTGACTCCTTCCTTGAGTTGGGTCTAGCAGCAGAGTTTGTTTCAGCAGAATGCTAGAGAACTATTTGCTCTGTATTGAATTTTTCTTACGTTTGGATTTGTGACTTTTGCAGTGTGATTTGTTCATCCAGGAGGGGGCACGGCTGGGAAGAACCCCCGCTGAAGTTGTCTCCACCTGTGACATCACCTTTGCCTGTGTATCAGATCCAAAAGCAGCAAAGGATGTAAGGATTAGCTCTTATTTTTCCTCCACCAGATAAAATACAAGATACAGTCACTGAATGCCAGTTCTGATTCCTATTAACCATAGAAGCATAGAATGTTTAGGGCTGGAAGGGACCTCCAAAGTTCGTCTAGTCCAGCCCCCCTGCAGTGTGCAGGGACACCCTTAACTAGACCAGGCTGCTCAGAGCCTTGGCCAACCTCACCTTGAATATCTCCGGAGATGGTGCTCCAACCACCTCCCTGGGGAGCCTATTGCACTGATCCACCACCCTCAAGGTAAAGTACTTCTTCCTGATATCCAGTCTAAATCTACTCTTCTCTAATTTAAACCC
>JANHGL010008963.1:0-13093 GCA_024611195.1 Ceyx melanurus
CCTGAAACCCAGTGCCAGAATCCAGCTTCTGAACACAGCTCCCGAACACAGCTCCCATCTGCTGTGGGGCCCAATCTGGGACTCTCCCTATGCCGACTCCACAGCATCAGTGACAGTGACATAATTACCATCAAGGGGGGTTGTGTTCGGTACTGGTTTTGTACATATTTGTATATATTTCATTATTATTATTTTCATTTTAATTAAATTGTTCTAGTTTCCTTTTCTAATCACTATGTCTCTCAGCCTTATTCCTTTTCTCTTCTCCTTTGGGGTGGGAGGGGGTTAAAAGAGAGCGTCTATTATCAGTCTGGGCTGCCCTGACCCTAAACCATGACATGGGACCAGATGGGATCCATGAGACTGCTGAGGGCACTGGCAGAGGAACTTGTCAAGCCTCTTTCCATCATTTATCAGCAATCCTGATCAACTGGGGAGGTCCCGGATGAACGGAGACTTGACAACGTGACACTCATCTATAAAAAGGACAAGAAGGATGGTCCAGGGAACTACAAGCCTGTCAGCCTGACCTTGGTCCCAGGAAAGGTTATAGAACAGTTCATCTTGGGGGTGATCACACAGAAAGTGCAGGACAACAGGGGGATTAGGCCCAGACAACATGGATTCATGAAGGGCAAGTCCCGTTTAACCAACCTGAACTCCTTCTATGATCAGATGACCCGCCTAGTGGATGAGGGCAAGGCGGTGGATGTTGTCTACCTGGACTTCAGTAAGGCATTTGAAACCATTTCCCACAGCATTCTGCTGGAGAAGCTGGTAGCTCATGGTAAAGATAGGAGGACTCTTCGCTGGGTTAGAAACTGTCTGGGTGGCCAAGTCAGAGACTGGTGGTGAACGGAGTAAAATCCAGTTGGCAACCAGTCATAAGTGGTGTCCCTCGGGGCTCAGTTTTGGGGCCTGTCTTGTTTAATATCTTTATCAATGACCTGGACGAGGGAATCAAATGTACCCTCAGTAAATTTGCAGATGACAAAAAATTAAGCACAAGTGTCAATCTGCTTGAGGGTAGGAAGGCTCTGCAGCAGGATCTGGACAGGCTGGAGTGATGGGCTGAGGTCAGTTGTATGAGGCTTAACAAAGCCAAGTGCCAGGTCATGCACTTTGGTCATAACAACCCCCAGCAATGCTACAGGCTTGGGGAGGGGTGGCTGGAAAGCTGCCTGGCGGAAAAGGACCTGGGGTTGTTGGTCAATAGCTGGCTGAACATGAGCCAGCAGGGTGCCCAGGTAGCCACGAAGGCCAGTGGCATCCTGGCCTGTATCAGAAATGGTGTGACCAGCAGAAGTAGGGAGGTAATCGTGCCCTTGTGAGATCACACCTTGAGTAGTGTGTCCAGTTTTGGTCATCACAGTACAAGAAGGACATTGAGGTGCTGGAGCGAGTGAAGAGAAGGGCAACGAAGCTGGTGAAAGAGCTGGAAAGCATGACCTATGAAGAGTGGCTGAGGGAACTGGGTTTGTTTAGTCTAGAGATGAGGAGACTGAGAGGAGACCTTATTGCGCTCTACACCTACCTAAAAGGAGGTTCTAGTGAGGCTGGTATTGGTCTCTTCTCTCAAATTAGTAATGATAGGATGAGGGGAAATGGCCTCCAGTTGCATCAGGGGAGGTTTAGATTAGATATTAGGAAGAAATTCTTCACTGAGAGGGTAGTTAGGCACTGGAACAGGCTGTCCAGGGAGGTGGTGGAGTCTCCATCCCTGGAGGTGTTCAAAGAAAGAACAGATGCAGTGCTTGAGGATATGGTGTAGTGGTTAGAGAAAGGCTAGGACAATGGTTGGACTTGATCATCCTGGAGGTCCTTTCCAACCATAACGATTCTGTTATTCCCCTCAGGTTGGTATTTACACAGCATTAGGAGTTCCTATAGAATCCTCCACCAGTGACTTAAAAACACTTAGTCCCTAGACTTGAAAAGTGCCCACACCAACCATACTCTAAGCCAGGTCTTTCATACCAGTCACAAGACACAGAGGTTTCTTTGCCAGTGTTATTGATGCTAAGAGGCCAAGAAAAATAATAAGAGAGCTAAGAAGTCCAAATATTGTGGTTCAGTATTTCTATAATGAAGCATTTTGATGTGATGTTCTGCTTTAGCATGTAGCTAAATTTAAGTTTCTGGAGCAAAACTCCACCTTATTTCTAACTTAAAACATCTGATCCTGAAATTCTGCAGGCACCTAGGGCTAGTAGAGGAGTGGGGAAAAGAGGAGGGAGAAGGTTTTTAGAAAAAACAAGGTATATAAGCATTATTATTAAAAGGCAATATAAGTGAAAAGAATGATAGTTATTGCTGAGCTCTAGGTGGAACTCTGCCTGCTGATGGCTGCTTTGTTTTTGGGCAGCTTTTTTCTTGGACCTCCTGAGTACAAGCTTCTGAATTTTCCATACCCATCTACATTTGGAGAGGAACTAGCATTACCTCTGCTCAGCTCACTGCTGGAAAGCAGGACAGAGAAGCCTCATCTCACACCACAAGGCAACTGCAATCAGATATGGAACCATGTCATTGAGGCATCATTTTCCTCTCTGACCACTGGCCACATTTCATCCATGGATGACATTGACTTTGAAAGCATTTGGCTGCACAGCTCTTGTGACATCCCCTTGAGGCAGTATATTCCAGTCCCACACAGCGTGCCCATACCTTTGCAAACCTGGCAGCTTACCATATTCACCAGCCCTTCAGAGTCTTGCAGCAGAAGTTGTTGCACTCTTAAAGAACTGTAAAGGCCTTTATTGCGAAATTTTCTGCTGCAGTCTCTGCAACGTGGAGAGTTATTCTATTTGACGTTACTAGGGCTCTCACTGTGAAATACTTTAGATTAATGAGACATCAATTCTCAGTCAAGAGGCTATTTAAAACACTCCTAATTCGATGGGTTGTGCAGATGAATTAGTTCATT
This sequence comes from Ceyx melanurus, assembly GCA_024611195.1. NCBI lineage: Eukaryota > Metazoa > Chordata > Aves > Coraciiformes > Alcedinidae > Ceyx > Ceyx melanurus. The sequence continues at coordinate 2,927 of JANHGL010008963.1, forward strand.
CATTGTTAATTCTGCCATTTATGCTGGTGGTGGGATAGGTGATGTTCCTCTTGTGTTTGAGATTCTCTTCTTCTTTGAGCAAACTCTTTTAACCTTACCTTGAAATAATTGGAATGTAGGCTTTTTTAAAAATCAACTGAACTCCCATATAGAGAATGACATTACATGGGTGAGTATCCTTAGAATAGGGGGCATTGTTTGGAAATTAGATGATAAGTATTGAACACTGGATTTTTCAAAAATATCAGATCCATTTGGCTTCACCAAATGGTGGTGGGGGCCAAGCCCTCTGGTATTCAATGACACATATGGACCACAGCTTTGTAAGTAACACTTTGCCTCTCTTTTTCTTTCTGTGTGGATAACACTACATGGAAGACTTTCCCCTCATTTCTACTTTATCTAGGTCTGCAGTGAGAGATCATCTAGCCATTGCTTCTGTAGGAAGGACAGAGATGCTACCTGGATCCTGGCTGGTGGCTAGGACAAACCAGAGCAACAGAAGCTGTGAACAGCCAAGAAACTGAGCTCCTCCGGGAATGGAAAAGTAACTACTGAGGCAACAGCAAACATTTTTGTTCCTACATAAGATTTTCTGGTTGTCTGTGTAAAATATAAATGTAATGGTCACCATCCAGATCTGGGTCAAAAAGTGTCCACAACAGAGCCCTAATTTGTAGCAACTGAGAGCACCCCTAGAGATACCAGTTCTTGCTTGGGTATGGACAGCAACTGCACCTGGAACTGCAGGCAGGATACCCATGAGAAGTGGTCATAGTCAATGCCAAGTTCTATCTACTCTTCTGTGAAAGAAGGCTTGCATCTCTACAATTAATGGTAGAGTGTTTTAATTTTGCAAACAGATTTCCATCTCACTATCCTGTGTGCATTAGCAGCCACTGATGAATGAATAAAAATGTCTCAATTATATGGATGATTAATTGTATTCGGATGTATTTTGCAAAATTTTCCATTATGCAAGGGTTGTGTGGTGGTGGTTGAGTTATGGGGGGGGTTTTTTAAGCCAAGCTGGAGTGTATGAGATTTTTTTATGCCTTGGAAAGTTCATGAAATAGGACAAATTATTGTGCTACAAGGGCTGAGAACTTGAGGTGGAAGAACATTTATGTGCATTTTAGATGAGGCATTGTGTCTGCAGTGGGCTCTGAGAATTGACAGTGTGGGAAAATGACCTTGTGGAAAACATTCCAGATATACAGGGATCATGAAGCTGTAGGAGAGACTATAAATTCAAATTATGGAGTGAAGTAAAAGATGCCCTTCCCCCCAATTGCTGTGTCTGGGATTTCCTTGGAAGGGTTTGATAGTAAAAGAGTCCCCAGAAAAACTCTTATTATCAGGACCAGAAGAGATGAGAGCCTCTGAAGAAAAGCACAGACCTGCTATAAAGTCAGCAAAGCAGGAGAGTAGCCAGGTGGTGCATATTGTGGCCTACTGGTTCCTCTGGAAACATAGGATTAGCTATCAGCTAGCTAAGTGGTTCACCAAAGAGATATCTGAATTGGCTTTTGCTGAGACTGGGACAAAAAATTCTCCTGCTGTCTCCAGACTGGTGGATATGCTCATGAACAATATTGTTCTATTCCTGCCATAAGTCATTCGGTTGAGGGCTCTATTCTTGACCTGGACCTTGAGTAGTCATATCAAGCAACTTGGGTTTAGAAAGCAACTGAATTTTGTGGCACTTCCTTTCTGAGTGTTCCTGTCTGCACTTAATAGAAAACGGAATTTTCTTAATAGAAAATTCCACCTGTAGGTGGTATGAAAAATACCTAAAAAGTCAAATCTCAATGCTTTAGTATGGTGCTGTGAATTTGGAAGCATCCTAAATATCAAAGCACCTCTAAAGTGCCAGCTTTATTGGGTGAGGATCTCAGTTGTTCTGCTTTGTGGACAAAAGGATATCTATGTACTTCCGTAGGACTCTTGAGTCCTGCACAGGAAAATGGAGATGCAGAATGGAGGCTGTTCTGCTGCAAATTCATATCATGCTTTCATTCCACCTAAGCCCCTGGGAACACAAGGGAGTTCACAATGTTCTGTCATGAATCTGCGACTCAGTGAACAACAACAGCTGGACATATTGAGGCTGATGTCAGTTTCTGGATCCTCTCCGATGACAGTTTGAGTCACTGGTCTCAATTTGATCCTGTGCAACAGGCGGGTGGAGTACAGGACACTCAGGATTGCAAGGTAAAATTATTCATAGATGATCCTTATTCTGTGTCAGAAAGCATCTTGCTGCTATTTGAAGACTTTCTTACCTACACGTCAGGGTGGTAACCAGTGAGAATGTTTTTTTCAAGTCAACAATCAGATTTATATCTTTGTCCTATCAATATGTCATGTCCTAGCACCTGTTAACTCCTTAGATAACCCAAATCATTATCAATTTCAATCTACCTTCAGATTTTGTCCATTGCCAACCATAGAAAGGGGGTGGGGGAAAAAATCAGACATAGCATGCATTACATTATTTCTGAGACCCAAGAGGTCACCTTTGGCTGGGCTGGGACCTGGACTGGAGTCTTGGTCTATTGACTGGCTCACATCTTGCTTTTCTACTCATACTCCAGAGTGAAAGTGGCCCAAACATCCACATTACAAGTGCTGGAGATTTCTTGTTGAGGAAGGTGCTAAGCCATTGTTGATATTTCTACAAGCCATAATCTTGAAGTCCCTGATGTATGGAACTGCAAGCTGCAGTTCAGCCTATATGTTCGGCCTATATTCATCTATAAAGAGCCTGATCTAAGCTGCTAAGTGCACACACTTGCTACATGCTTTTTAGTTGTGAGATTCATAAGAGGCCCCAAAAAGCTGTTCACACAAGAGGAATGATCTCAGGAGAGGGATGGATGGGCTCTGTGGCTTAACAGAAGTTCAGAAGGCTTTGTATAGTCTCATTGTGTGCAGACCCTGCTCTCCTGTTGGGAATGCAGTGGGCCAACAGCTATAGCATGTGCACAGGCTGTAAAAACATTTTTAAAGCATCTCAGTCTTTGCCATTAAAATAAAAATAAATAAATATTTTTTTTAAATCTTGTGGTTGGTAAAGAACAAGAAGAACAAGATGTGACATCTTTATAACTGGGTGAAAGTTGTTTCTTTCCTAAAGTCCCTTCACTGAAAATCTTCCTTGTATTATCAAAAAGAAAACAAACAAACAAAAAAAAAGGCAAAGCACCAACAGAACACTTGGTTTTCTGCAGATCTTTTTGCCTTCATAAGTCTGAGCACCTGAGATTTAAAAAGCCCTTGAGTCCCTTTTAAGAGGGACTTTTATCAGGTATTTATTTACCACGTAAAATTGGTAAAAGGCTGATTTATTTTTTTCTTCTGCTCACCCCACCCCCACCCATAGCATACATTGTGTATCAATTGGTTATTCTTATCTTTTCCCTCATATTTTGTTGGGGGGGTGATGAAGGAGGGGGAGTTGTTGCTATTGTTGTAAGGAAGATTCTAGAATCTGTGAACACAAGTAATAGTATTTTAAATAATGAGAAAAAATTCCATATGGAACGCTCATCTGGCTGTGGCAGTTTGTGACTGAATGAGAGAAAAGTGCCCTAGAAGCTATTCATTAGGAATTCACTGGAAGCTCTCAAACAAGCCTGGCAGAAGCTGAAATTGAAGTGGTCTCTGACCTAATTTTCTTCTGCATGAAACATCTGCATCAAGGCACTCTTTGATGTATTCCACTTGGCTCTGTCTACAGTATTGTATCACATGGCTTCAGTGTTGCCTCAGTTTTAAAAGACATTTCCAGCCTGTAGAAGGTAATGTGATGTTACTGTTACCCAAACTAATCACTCAATGTGCTCCCAAAATAGAAACAATAGAGGTTCAGACAACGATGTCTGCTTTGCAGTCGTTGTTGCTGCTCACGGTTTAAAAACCCCAGTTCTGTGATATTCATCTCATGTAATTCATCAACACCAGGAAGGGGAGGGAGACGGGGGAACTGTGAGCCTTCTGTGTAATAGTATGTCAGAGGACACAATGCTTTACATGTGTGAGCTTTGCATTCTTTGCTGCTCCAGCCATACAGTTAGTTTAGCACATTGGAAACAAAAACAGGGAAATGTTGAAGAACATTATCATAAAAGCTCAACAGAAGGAGCTCCTGGTTTTCATTTTGATGTTTGTTCTCTGCTGATTGACACCCAAACCTTACGGTGAAAGAAATACGAGCATGTTTGTGTAGATGCACGGGTGATGTGTGATGTTTTTTGAATATATTTCTTTTTCCCCTCCTTTTCTTTCCTGTACTACAGTACACATTTCAGATCCTCCCTCAAGCTCTTCTCCAAGTGGTGTAAAAAACATAGCTGCACAAAGGTATCTCTATATACGTACACAGACACTTATATATACACAGATAAATGCATAAATAAGAAATTATTAGGTCACTTCTTTACTTTGAATGAATAGATCTTAGTCTTCTCCAGAAAGGTTTTCTGCTCAATCTTACCTAATGGCATGCTGCTGTTTCCCCAACCTTGCTTGTATTATGTGAATAACTGTTGTGTCTTTTGTATTACACACCCTGAAGAAGAATCCTTTGAAATTCTAAATGACTGTGCTGTGGATTTTAATGTCTGTTTCTTAGAAATAGCCAAGCAATATCCACTCATGGAGCAAGATTCAGCGAGACTTTTGAATGTTATTCAGCCTGCTTCCTCAGCCCCATGAGTGTGTGTGTATACATGAGCTGTTTAATTCTCTGAATGTATGGCAGGAATACATTATTTCTCAGTGAATCATGTTCTCTCTCCTCCTGTCCATCTACTCCACCCCCTAAATCTCTCCTACTTTTGTTGACATGAGGAAAATAATGCTGTCTAGGGAGCTTGTATAGATCTTATGGGTACAGCATGAGATGAGTTGGTAGCTTCTCAGTACAGTTCCTTGTAGAGATCAGAACGAAAAGACAGCCCTGCTGATGCTAATTAGATGCCTCCAGGGTAATCGCCGCCATGGCCCGGGAGCCTCAAAATAACTTGCTCCCTGGGGTTATTTTCCTAAGTTTGGGCTGAAACACATCAGGAAGGCAGAGTGGAAGGAGACAGGCTGACTCTTGTCTGACTGCATAACTGGCAGATACCTGTGTCCTCTCTCTGATACTTCTTCTTTAAGACCATGTTTCTTTGCTTCACTGATCAGTGGAGGACTTGTGTCTGGTAGTGACAGTGTAATTAATTCCTTATACAAACAGCTGCTCCATCCCCTGTAGAAGAGATGCCTTTCACTGTGCTGGGAGTATTATGCAGTGTGACAGCCAGCTCCAGAGGACTTCCTTAGAAGTGCATGGACCTGACACACCTGGGGTGGGCAGGTAGGGGTGAAGTGCTGCACCCAAGGTCAAGCCAGGATGAGAACTCCACCTCATCTGACAGACAAACTGCAGCACTTTGCAGTGGGAACACCCTGTCTCATCTTCTGCAGACAAGCACCAGGTCAGTGCTCGGTGCCTGTTGCCAGCAATAAATCTCCCTGAACTAATTTTGTAAAGGACAACACTAGGGGAAAAAAAAAACAACAAACAACAAACCAAAAACAAACAAAGAAACAAAAACACACAAAAAAAGAAACAAAAACAAAACAAACAAACAAACAAAACAAAAAAAAAAAACAACAAACCCAAACCAAAAAAAAACAACCCACAAAAAACCTTAGAGCTTCTTTGCATGTCTGTTGTTTCTGGAAGGGCAGCAAGGAGCAGAGAACACCTCTCCTACCACATTCACAAACACCCCCCAAAAGTTAATTCAGAGAACATATTCAATTAAGAAAAGACAAGGTCTTGCAGTGAGTTCTGAGGTTGATTTACACTTCTGCATGGATGTGGTTGGCTGTGGATGGTGCCTGGCAGAAGCTTATCGTGCCCTCTCTAAAAATAACGATCTCCAATGGACAGGATCTGCTCACTCAGGCCTACCCTTAGTTCTCAAACAGTGACATGACATTCAAAAGTGGCTGAGAAACCCTTTGGCAGGTCTGTGATGCTGAAGAATCCAGAGAGGTCACAGCACCAGGACTTGGAGCAAGTGGCTCCTGCCCAGGGAGAAGCTAGCTTGCTCCCCAGTTCTGGGAGAAGCTGAGGGATGGGGCTTGCTTTCTGTGATTTTTTGGTTGTTGTTGTGTCGCTTGGGTTTGTTTTTTTTCCCCATAAATTGTTCCTTTCCTCTTTCTTCTCTGTCCCCCAGCCCTGTCTTTTCTCTGGGTTTTATAGTGGTGTCAGAGACCTGCCTGGTATGGGGGATGATCATGCCTTCCAAGTGTTCCCCACCCAGCCCCTGTTCCTCGGGTAAATTAAAGTCATTGTTGTTTCTCACTGGTTGTCCTGAGCTCTGGAGACCCCTGTTTTGTAGTGCAGAAAGCTCCAGCCTATTCACCAGCATGATGTTTCCTCTTTATCCACCCCCTTACATCTGAACCCTGGAAGACAAGCTGGGTTTTGTCTATTCATTTGGCAGATGGTTAGATTCAGATCTTACAGGAACATAATGTTAGAAATGGAGCATGTGTATGTTTGTGTTTGTGTGTGGTGGGGAAAAGATCCCAGATCATTTTCTTCCTCTGTGGTCTTATAACTGCTAGCAGTTTCTCACAATCTCCTGTAGGTAACAGGAATAAAAAAGCTGCCTCCCCCCCCTGTTTTTTTTTTTCTTCTTCAAGTCTGTACTGTATATACCAGCAGTGTGGTCTAGGCCAATGCTGAACATTTGTGCCTTGGACAATAGCACAGCCTGGCCTGACTATTATCAGCTGCTGTTTTCTGGTTAGCTTTCCTTTTATTCAAGTGCACAATGCATGCCTTTATCACCCTTCAGTCATAGTGACTCTTGAGGAATACATCTGGTTTTCTCTTTCAGCAGCTCTGAAAAGGTCAGTCTGTTCATTTCTTATTCGCAGGACACCACATTTTTTTTCTGAGCTGGAAAGACAGGCCTACACCTTTTCATTCCATCTTGTACATAATTAGACATGGTGTCGCTCTAGAAACCTACCCTTGAAATCCTCCCGAGTAACTCATTCAGAGACCGGAGACACAGCAAGGGAGTGAGTGAGCCTGGGGACCACTTCTATCCAACGTTAAATATCATTGTGTGGTCACAAAAGCACAAAAGCACTTCTCCAGCATTGCCAGCCTGCTTTTTTCCTCTTCTCCTTCTCCTCTCTCTCTGATTTTTTTCCCCCCTGTCCCCCCTTTTCCATCCTAACACTGGCTTGCTGGGTTTGCTTTACACACAGTGCATGGCAAAGGCTTTGACATAAATAAACCCTCAGATTATTTGTGCAAATGAGGCTGCAATCATTTTCCCTTCCGCAGTATTCCACATTCTTCAGGCAGACTGTAACACAATAACAAGTGTGCCCAAGAGGACAGAGCTCACAGCAGCTGGTGTCTGATGAATTATCCTGCTCCAGACAGGCAAATGGTGACTTGAGCTCCAGCCATCCAAAGGATGTGTGTTTTGGTTTCCCCCACCATACTGTGTAGGGTTGGTCATATCATCCTGTGGTGGAAATCAGAACCACACCCTTGGAGCTAGAAAGTCTCACCTCTACTGGAGGTCATTTCCTCTTCTCAGCTGCTGTTTCTGTGTTTTAGTGTGAGAAGCATCTGGCAAGGCTGTCACAACTCCTGGACAATGGCTGCTTCTTCCACTTCTGTTCAGAGGAGAAAGACAGTCAGACCTTGAGTAGTCCTGTGCTGCTTCTGAGGAATGACTGACAACATCATCTGACAAGAACAAAGGAGAGGATGCTTCATAAAATTGTTGACCAGAATGCAGTCCATTCTGGTCATGCAGACCAACAGGGTTGCAGTCCATTGGGGCAGCTCTCTGGGAATGAAATCCTTTCCTTTTTCCTTTGCAGGCATGACAGGACTTCAGTACTTGGTGCAGGGCTTTTTCCCAAGAAGGGGCAATCCCTACAGTTGAAATCTCATAACATTGAACCTGAATCTTTAGAAATTACAGTCACTAACATTTTTTTTTTCTGTTAGAAATTTCTACCTCTAAGACAGATGTGTGGATACAAACCACCACCACCACAACCACCACCTTGCTGTGGTGCTTACAAGAAAGCCAGCAGAGTAGAAGGGGCAAAATATACAGTGGCTGATGCAGGTGAGAGCAGGGATTTGTACTCCAGTATTTCCAGAGAACTGGTAGGTCTCTTCCTGCACTGATGAGCCCAGAGACATTGTCTTGACCCAAGGAGTTCAAAGCAGAGTGAAAGGAGAAAAATTAGCTTAAATAAGAAGATTAATTTTCTACAATTAGACTACTACATGAGCTATCTGTGAGACAAGGAACAAACCCTCCTCTTCCTGCATCTATTTATTGAGTCATAGGACCATACATATCTTCTTTAATGGACAGCCCCTCTTGTTTGCTTTGCTTAGAGGACTTGATCTACTGTTGCAGTATGGCAGATGTCTTTAAACTGTCACCTTTCTTCTTTAAGTGAGTTTTGTACTTTAAAGCAAGGGACAGGCTGAAGACAGAAGGAATTTGGTTTAGGTATTAAATTTCTTGATTGGTTTAGAGTTATACATATATATTTCAAATTAATGCCTACCAAGACATTTTGTGATTTACAGTTCTTTATCAGTGCATAATGATTTTAGGACACAGAAGAAAAGCTTGAAATCTTTATTAAATTGTCTATATGATAGAAGCTTTTACTAATACAGTCAGACTTCAGGGTCTACCACAGTTTTTATCAAAGATCCTGATTTTCAGGGGTTTAGAACAATGTGGTCTTAAAACATGCCCACAGCTAAAATACATTTTTGGTCTTATCACACCAGGGTTACAGTAAATTGGATTAGAAATTAGAAAAGTGCAAGAACAGTTATGTGGTTTCTGGTTACTTCATGTAGAAAGATATAAAAGTTCAGAGTCTTGGCCTGCTGTAAAAGATAATGTTCCTTTCATCCCAGCAGTGACTATCCAACAAGTTATGTTTTTTCATTACCTTGTCTCACACAATTTCCCTGCACAAGAGATAGCACAACATGGAAAGAAACCTAGCTGAAAGCCTGAGGTGTAGTCTTCTTCCCTGAATAAAGGTAGGTCTTTCTTTGAAAGATTCCCCTCTCTTTAACATCCTGTGTCAGTGAGTTTCCCAAGTTCTCCACTGAATACAGACTTTTTTTTGTGGTGTGTGTTATTCCTTTATCAGTACTGATTTATTTTGAATTGTGTGTTTCAGGATAAAGCAAGCCATGGTGATGCCCTCTTTCAGAATACAAAACTATGAAAAACTTTATTTATTTAGTATTTTGACCAATGGAGACATCTGTCTCCAGGTGCAGCCATAACAGAAATAACAAGGAATGTGATAAATGACAGGTATGAGACATACCAGTAGGAGCTGATTTAACCACCCATTATTGAAAGCAATAGATTATTAAGGTATCTACCTAGGAATAAATTATTGATTTATTGATGTAATAATTTAAACTTTTATGATAAGAAAACAAACAAAAAAATGCAAACAAAAACAACAACAAATCATAATTTGATTATGATTTTGCATTACCACTATTTTCAGTTTTGAAGACACTGTGACAGACTTCAGAGATTTCATTAACATTTTTGAAAAAAGTTATCTGTCTTTGTAGTGGTGAAAGCTGTAAGACCAAAAAGAAGCATTTCTATAAGGAGGGGTAGCCTTACTATAGCTGTGATAGTCTCAGGACAGCAGCAAGAGAAAGCTTATAGTTTCCAATTAACTTTTCTGTCAGAAATGGTCTAACAGATACATATCTGATTTGGCTTAGAAAATGTTGGTTTTAGCTTTGAAGTGTTTCAAACATGAAGAAAAAATTTTAAGAGTATATTTTTATTTAAGAGTAATATTTTCTGCTTTTTTTTTTTTCCACCTACATCTGGCTTGTCTACTTCAACAAATGGCAAATGTTGTCTTCAGCAAGGTCAGTTTGATAGTTCTGGAATTATTATTATTTTTTTTTTGGATCAGAAAAAGCTAGTTATCCCTTATTAGAAGTAGATTACTTATAAATCTTTCTGTGTGTTTCTGCGACCGCCTAGATTTACACGGTAAGCCACTCCCTTTCCCTACGCATCGCTCTTCCGATCTTCAGAAACATGACATTTTGCC
>JANHGL010008965.1:0-13455 GCA_024611195.1 Ceyx melanurus
AGCCTCCTTCTCTCCAGGCTCAACCAGCCCAGGTCCCTCAGCTGCTCCTCCCCACACTCCTGCTCCAGACCCCTCCCGTGTGCTGAGCATGCCAGGGTGACGCCAGGAGCTGGGCTGGTGCTGAGCCTGACCCGTGCACGGTGCTGATGCTGCAGCTGCAGTTCAGGAGGGCAGCAGCATCCAGGGGACATCCCCATCCCCAGGCAAAGATCCATCAGGTTTCAGGGCTGCAGAAAAAGTGAGGAACCCTCAGTGTTACGTTGTGCTGGTTATGCCAGGCTATGCCAGGCTGCAGCACGCAGTGCCAGACTGTGCTATGCTGGCTTACCACTGCAGTGCTGCAACTTGGCAGCCGTGCCATTCCATGGCATGCCTTACCACACCCCAGCAGCAATGCCATGCCATCCTGCACAGTGCTGCCTGCACCCTTCACTGCCATTCCAAGCTGCACCATGCCAGCCATGCTGTGCCATGCCATGCCATGCTGCACTGTGCTGGTCCTGCCATGCTGTGCTGCACCATGCCACCTATGCCAAGCTGCACCATACCAGCCATGCCACGCTGCACCATGCTCGTCCTGCACCATGCCACCCATGTCATGTTGTGCCATGCTACACCATGCCACCTATGCCAAGCTGCACCATGCCAGCCATACCATGCCACGCTGCACCATGGTCGTCCTGCCATGTTGTGCTGCACCATGCCACCTATGCCAAGCTGCACCATACCAGCCATGCCATGCTGCACCATGCTGGTCCTGCACCATGCCACCCATGCCACCCATGCCAAGCAGCACCATGTCAGCCATGCCATGCTGCACCATGCCACCCATGCCGTCCTGCACCATGCCAGCCATACCAAGCTGCACCATGCCACCCATGCCAAGCTGCTCCATGCCAGCCATGCCGTGCTGCACCATGCCACCCATGCCGTGCTGCAGCATGCCAGCCGCACCAAGCTGCACCATGCCAGCCATGCCAATCTGCTCCGTGCCAGCCATGCCGTGCCACGCCACACCGTGCAGCTCCCTCCGTGCTGCGCTGCACCCGCGGGCCCTTGGCAGTGAGGAAGCGAAGCCGGTGCGAAGGGGAAGTTGTTGGAAGGTCAGAGCAGAAGGGCTGATAGGGAAGGCAGAGCTGGGCTTGGTCGCAGATGGTTCCTGTTGGGGAAGGACACGGACGCAGCTGCCCGGCCTCCCCCCACCCGCCATTTTTCCCCTTCCCCCGTCCGCTTCAACCCCTCCCGCCGTCGTTACCCCCCCACCAAGCCCGCCTCAGGCCCTCAAGGCCCCTCCGGCCGCCGTTATCCCGCCCTAGGCCTCGCCGGCCGCCATTTACCCCGCAGCTCCTTCCCGCGCGCCGCCGCCGCAGCGCCCGCCGGGAGCCGCCGCAGCCAATCAGGAGCCGCCGCCGCAGCCAATCAGGAGCGGCCGCCTTAGGCCACGCCCACGTCACGTCGTGACGTCACTTCCTCTTCCGGCGGAGGGCGGGTGCTGGGGCCGACGTGTCGGAGCCGAGCGGGAACCGGGAGCCATGGTGAGCGGCGGGGCCGGCGGAGGGCTGAGCTCGGAGCCGCGCTCCTCCCGCCGGGCGGCGGCCGCGCTCCTCCCGCCGGGCACCGCACGGCCAGAGCCCCGGGCAACGGGGGGCGGCAAACGCAGGACAGGCGCAAAGGGGAAAGTGCGAGGGGAAGGGAACGGGAAAGTAGTAGGAGAAGGGAGGGTTGGTAATTAAAGTTAAATAGAGTCCTTATCTACTGAGGAGCAACAGCTGGGGGTGTTGCTAGTTTCTGCTCCTCTCTCAAACCAGTGGGCACAGTTCTTAATTGAAACAATTATTAGCCAGAAACAGCTTCCTCTTGTTTCTCTTCATCTTACCAGTACGGAAATGTCCCCTGCTGGCAGGAAACCCTTGACCCATTTAGCTCCTAAAAAGACAGTACTGTTCCAAACAGATACTGAATTGTTTGTTAGCTACTGGGTTGTTACTAACAAGATAGCTATCGAACGACAGAGAAATGACACAGAAAGTAATGAGAATTATAATCAACATTGTAACATACTACTTGAACGTTTTGGTTTTTTTGTCTTTAGAAAACAATGCCCAGTTCTTTACCGCATCCTAAATCAGCTAGTGAAGGGAGCAGAGAGCCAAGTAGCAAAGGCTGCAGGTGGTACAGTATTATCCATAAAAGATTAAAGTACACCTAAGAAGTGCAGAAACATTTTGCACTGTGATTAGCAGAGCAATAAGAAGTAAAACTTTGCATTAAATTCCACATCAACAAATGCATGATACAGAACCTGAGGGGGAAAATATATTTATCACAGGCTTAAATGAAACTTTTTACTAGGAAGCAAATCTCTCAGTCATGGTGGATACTTGAGATCAGGAATCTGTGGTGGGCAAAACAGCAGAAAGAATTATCAGAATTATTAGAGATAAACATAGATAGAGGCAGAAAACATCCTTTTGCCTTTTTATAAAGGTTTTGGGTTATGTTGTTGGTTTGTTGGGGTTTTTTTTTGTTAATACAGTTTGCACCCTGTATCAAAGAGATAGCCAGAAAATGATGGGTTCTGTTAAAGGTGATTGGATATGGAAAAACTCCCATATGAGAAAAAAGTAACCAGGTTAGAAGCTTGGAAAAGAGACAGCAGAGGGTGGTGAGATCTCAATTTCATCACAGGTGGCCTAAACAGGTGAAGAACAAACGTCATTCCCTGTTTCACATAACAGAAGTTTCTCAGTTAAAGCACCAGCTAGTAGTTTAAAAACAAACACCAAGAAGTTTTGGTGGAGTTTTCTTTTTAGCTCATGTTTAATTAAATGTCATTGTCACATGATGTTGTGAAGACCAAAGATGCGGAGAAGCTCACCAAAGGATTAAATAAATTTCTTGCAGCTAAATACACAAGTAGCTGATAAACACAGGTGCATGACAAGTTTCTAAAGCTCTGAAAACTAGATGCCCAGTCCAGGAGCACAACCATTACATGTTTATCAGTTTCTAATGTTTATTTCCTAGGTGCTTTGAGTTGGTCAGTGCCAGAGAGATTGCTGGACTCCATGACCTGGAATGACATTGCAAAGTGGGAAAGCTAGATCAGAGCATGGCTGTGATTTTCTGCAGTTCATATGAAACTTAGGTTGGAACTGGGAACTGACTTCACACCTACAGAGCATCATATTGGGGATACAGCAATGAGTAACTGCAGGGGCAGTTTCTCTGCACAACTGTGTGCCAGAGTTTCACTTGCTGGTCTGGAAATGACCCAGGCAGTAAAAGCGATTAGCAGTGGAAAGACACTAGACAGCTACAATTATGTAAATGCTTTCCTATTAACCATGCGAGAAACTAAATCCTCACAATCACATTTGTTAGTAAATGCTAACGATGAGCTAACTACATGAACTTTCATTTGATTAGCTAGAAGAATTCTACTCCAATATGATTATGTTACACAGAATGACCTAAAGAAAAAAATTTAAATAAAAAAATCCAGCCTGCCTCAGAGAGCAAATGAATGTTAATGTCAGCAGACAGAGAAGCCCTGTCCTTGCAGTAAAAGGGCTGCTCCTGCCACCCCTGTGAGCTACCAAGAGCACGGCCAGGCTCCTTCAGCTGGTGGCAAATGGTCCCAGATCCCTGGGGCAGCTCCTGCCCCTGCTGTCTGATGGGCTGCAGTTGTTGAGGGCAAGCAGAACCAAGCCAGTCCTGCTGCTGAATGGTGGTGATTCACTGCACGTTAGCCCCACTTAGAAAACCCTGCAGCTGCATAGCAAGGACAGACAGTGGGCAGTGGGAGAAATCCACCTTGATGCCTGGGCTGTTTTTCACCCAAGGTGAACATCGTGCTTCAGTGGACAGGGCATCAGCATGAGAGGCACGTGCACAGCCTCGCAGCCACTTACCTCAGAGGAGCAAAGTTTTCATCATCCCTGGCACCCTGTGTTGTGAAAGTGCGTCACCAGTCAGGCAGACACCCTCACTTCTTCCTGCCTTTGCAGAGCACGAGGAGAGCTAAACCTAACAATTTCTACAGATATGTGAAAATCCAATGGCAGGCATCCGTTGTCAGGGCAGGCTGCCTTCTGGGTACTTTAGCCAATTCCTTTCTTGAAATACTGGTGGAAAACAAGCTTTTCTGATCTTTTCATCTCTTCTGAGCACCCACAGCTATTAGCTAAGAAGTTAAATTTAACTAAAAGTTAAGAGTGTGATTTGTTCTTGGCTGAAACTCTAATTGTCATTTTTAAGCATGAGTCCCTTTCGTGTCCTTTCATTCTCAGGCAACGTGGCTTTCTGGTAGTGTGATTTTGTCCAGTCATCCAGTTTAGGAGATTCAGCCCCCTGTGAGACCCTTCAGGCAAGGAGGCAGAAAGGAGAATGTAGCCTCTCCTGAGGGGCCACACCACATTTCTGTGCAGGCACAAGTCCCTCCAAAATCCATGAAAGCTGCTGCCTTCCCAGTTGAAGGGCATCATCTCACTGCTCTTCTGCTCCTCAGCCTGACTCACAGACACTGCAAGCACTGTTGGCAGCCTGGGGACAACATGCATGTGAAGGCCAGAGGGCAGGCAGGTGCCCGAGCACCCAGTTGCTTTGCATCCTGTCACAACACTGCAGGTGAATTCTTTATACATAATCAAATAAACCAGAAAGCTATTAGATTGGAATTAGCATTCATTAACCCAATTGATTGTGTGGATTTAGTCATCTAAATAGTCAATGCTAGGACATTTGGATAATTATGACTGTTTAGTGATATTTCTTCAGTTAATTGTTTTTATTGAATGACTCACTTTGATGATGCAGCTGGGCTCCAGAGGACAGGCTTTGATCTGCCCAATCCACCTTCCACAGGTTCCATATTTCCTGTAAGACAGTGCTTTCAGGGCCCTCTGGGTGCTTCTTAGGAAAGGAACCATCTAGGAACTGCTCCTGTCCCTGCCAATGCATGCTTGATCATATATGAGATAATTTCTCACAGCAGGTGACCTCAACAGGGTTAAACAAAATGAGCTAAGCTAAGTTGAAGCAGGGTTTTTCCAAATTCCACTTGAGTGGGTGCCACCTGTGAGGGCAGCAGTGCAAACAGCCCAAGTAAGATGAGAGATTTCACATTCAGAGGGACCCAGGTACAGTTCTGCCTGCCTGCACAGCACCATGCCAACGTAGAGAGCTCAGAGCTGATGCTAAATTTTTCCCATCTGGAACTGGAAAAACCCAAAAGAGCAGACTGCTGTTCCAGCAGCAAGAGTGCCCCCAGTCCTGCTTCCCTGTCATCAAAAACTTCCTCTGGGTACAAGGACTCCACAGACCATTGTTGTGCTCCCTGGGATTGGTAGCTTCAAAGGAATGTTTATGAGAGACCTCTAGATGAGGTAGTTGAGGGAAGGCACTAAGGCATATTGTGCCTGAAACTGGGCAATCTGTCTTAGTTTTCATTCTACTATATGTTGTCATTTGAGATCAGCTAAGCCAAACATATGGAAGGAGTCACAGAGACCTGCAGGTGGTTCCAAACCAAAAGGGGAGAAGACAGGTGCTGCACCCTCGGCCCAGAGAGTGGGCTCAGCCTCCTCCATGGTCATGCACCCTGGGTGGCCATGAGGTGACAAGGACTTGCCACTGCTTGTTAGGAAGGGTGGGAAAGGGCATCTCATAAACACAAAATCCACAAACACCCTTTTGCTGTTCATTATTGACTAGCTCACACACACCCCAGGTGTCTTTAAGAAGTGCAGGACTGCACGGGCACCAGGGGTAGTGTCCTGGGCAGAGGTCAGAGCACAGAAATGCCAGTGGAACAGGGAGGCACACTGAGTGACAGCACAGCAGCAGGAACAGCAGGCAGTGTGGGTGAGAGAGGACTCCTAGAAGCAAAGATATAAATATATAGTGAAGGACAAGGTGTTGCTGTGTATTAAAGCAGGTGAGAAATGAGGTGCACAGCAGCTCAGTCTTGCAAGGAGCTGGGTTGCTGCAGGTTCCTGTGAGATGAGAATGCTTTGACTGTGATGTCTTCTACTGCCCATGTCTGCAGGATCAAGAACTGCTAGCTGGTGAGGATATAGGTGGTAGCTGCAATGGCCATGGTGGGATGCTGGGCTTTGGGAGGCAGGGGATGCAGCCAAGAAGAGGGTTCCTGTCTGTGGATACCAGCAGAAGAATTAAACAGCGTGACCATCAAACACATGTTTCAAAGAGGGACCAATGCAGCTTCTCTGCAGTGCTCTGGGGAAAATCATCCCCTCCCATCTCACTTCCCTCAGTGGCTTTCCCACAAATGTGTCTCAGAGCCTCCATAACTCTTCCTGTCTCAAGCATAAAACCAAACCCATGGCCCTATGTCTTTGATGAAAGAGGTCGGGGTTTTCCCAAGCAAGTTATATTTTTCCCTGCTTAGAAATTTGATCTGGGAAAAACTTGAGGATTATGTTTTCCCCATTTGTCCAGGGTTTCCAGAAATCTAGGGAAGGTTGACACTGTGTGCCCTTGGGGATATGTCGTGCAGGCCCTCCAGACGTCACCACAGTGCACGCACAGGACAGGGTTTTCACAGAACTGAATTTACTGCCAGGGCACAAACACTCACTCCAAGGAAGGCCAGAGTTTGTCCCAGGAAGATGTAGCTGTCTGGGAAACACCACAGCCATAAGTCAGTAAACAACGCCCACGAAATCTGAAGAAATCAGAGCCCTAAAAAGCATACACTAAATGGGAAATCATTCCAGGAACAGATGCAGCCCTGGAAAGAGCTAAATTTAAACTCTGTCCAGGCTGGAAAACCTGCATGCTGTCTCCATCTGCTCCCTCTTCCTCTCCAATGTGACTCCAGTAATGAATCACTGGTCCTGTCACCCTCTGAAAGACTCACTGTTGCTTCCAGTTCCCCTTTACTACGTGCAGCTTGGGTACCACAGGACCAGAAGGAATGCACATCCTCTGGTGTGCTGGCCTGGGAGGCAGAGGTGAAGCAGCCCCACAGAGCAGCACTGCTTGTCCCCTGGTTCCCACAACTGGTAGTGGTCTCAAATTCACTACCAGCTACCATCAGCCCCAGAAGAGGTCATGTTCAGACTAAGCAGTTGACTGCATGAAAATAAATGGGAATATAAGGGAAAGAGGTCTGTGTGAGCAAATGAGTATTTTTTTATAACCCAGTCTGGAGAACTTTTGTCCTGGGACCTCAGGCTACAGCCAGAGCATGGGATGTTTGGAATACTCTGCATTTAACCACCCCAATCCTGCCTTTAGCCTCTCTCAGTCTGTAAGTCAAAGCTCACCTGTAACACTCCTATAAATGCAGCCCAGGTCTTTGCTGTCCTTTGGAGCTCTTCTCCCATCTGCTCTCCTGCAGAGAATAACTGAGCTAGCCCCCAGGTGCTGCAGACCCACTCTCATCCACAGCCATTTGTATAGGCAGAAGAAGGATGAGCTGGACCGGGACATGACACCAGAAGCACATACAGCCCTTGGCAATGCTCCACACACTTTCTGCTGGCACAGCCAATGCACCAGCTCCAAGAAAAAAAAAGGAAAAATAAAAAAGAAAAGCTTGAAACCTCCCAAGCAGAGCCCCAGAGCACTCTGATAGGTGTTTTATACTGAGGTATTTAAAGCAAAACCTCCTTGCCCCCCTCTCTCCTCCTTAGCACTATCTCAGCAGCAGCTGCTGCTGCCACCCATTGCCAGCTGCAGGCCGTTTGTGGGTGGTACCATAGACATACAGACCATATAGACATAGCCATATGGTCTGCTAGGATTCAGGGCCCCAAAAGACTTTTACCTGGAGAAGGAACAGAGACGAGAGAGCCTGCCCTGCTCCAGAGAGGGTGTGCACAGGAGGAACTGACCTTGAGACAGTCCCTCAGCTGGCAGTCCCAGGGCTTCTTCAGGAAGCACCCGGCCCAAAGTTCATCTTCTGTTGGTTTGTTGTTTGGTTTTTTTTTTTCTCTTTCAGGGTTATGCTGTTAGTATTGTTTAGTATTTCCTGTTTCCTCCCCTGGTAGCTCTGCTGCTAGCTCAGCCACACAGCTACAGCACTCAGTGCATTAGCCCCTGTGTTTGCCACATCCGTCCCCAGGGAAATCCCTGGGCCCACACACAGTTCAGCTTCTAATGAAGGCTTGCCCTGTGCCTGTGTGCTGCAGTGGGCTCCCAGTGCTCACAGAGGAGCAGCCTACTGGCTTTGTATGCTTATCTGGGATGATTTGTGCCCACCAGCTTCAGGCACAAGGGGCTAAGATGCTGCTCATGCACAGCCCCCTGCTCAGACAGCCCAGTGTAACTCAGTTCAGGTCTTCACTTTGCTTAAAATATAATATTATCTAGTGCTACAGTGACATTTTAGCCAGATCCAGTTTTGAGCTTCTGCATCCATAGTCCAAACAGAAAGGAAAGCAGCTCTCTCCTTGGCATGGGTCTGCTGTCTGGCCATTCTCACCCTCTGCCAGGCAGAGCTCTCCCTCCCAAATTCACACTAGCTTGGTTTTCTGCGTGGTCCCACCACCCCACTCTCTCCACCTTTGCAAGATTCCTGCTTGCTGGGAAGAACTAGAGACTGTAACATTACCAAATGTCACAGCTGCCTGCGGGGGGAAAGTCCCTTTTTAATTATTACTGTGCTCCCAGTTCATATTTTCCCCGTCAGGTGCTTCCACTGCATCTGCACCCACAGAGGGGGCTGTACTGCTGGAAGCTACTTTATTCATATTGCTGAAGGGAAAGTTGTATGAGCAGCTTGAGAGGCCTGTCTCTGCCTCCCTTCTCTTCCCCCAGCCCAACTCATGAAACTTCCATGTGTGGCAGCAAGCTCTGCTGCATCAAGCAGAGAACATCAGCCTAAAGCTTTGCAAGCAACATGCTTTAACAAAACTTCCACGTGAGGAATGGGAATGACACCAGAGAAAACTTGGTTTCCAAGTGGTAGCCCATTTCAAATTACTTGACCTGTATTTACCCCTAAGGCATAACAATAAAAGCAGGTCAAAATGATATATCTCATCCCTAAGGGCCCCAGAAATGCAACCAATTGGTATATAAACAGCCCACAGTTCACCCAGAGAAATGCAGTTCTTCCCAGGGACACAACACATTGGTTCAAGAGATGTCAAAAATAAGCTGCAGTCTAAAAATAAAAACAGACACTAGTGTAGCCAGCCACAAATCAAGGTCCATTAGACTTTGGCCAGGACACCCTAGTTAACTCAGTTTCTGTATCTGTAAGACATGGGCAGAATTTTAAATGCCCTAATTTGGACCTTGGCTTTACATGCCAAAAATTACCCCCTGCATCGTTTGCTTGGATATTTTATCAGCTCAAATAATGTGGAGAAAAACTTCCTACTGCACCCACCACAGTTCTTTTTGGAGTATCTGACTGTCCAATAATAGCATCGAATGAAAAAGTTTGAGGAGGTAGGGATACAGGCCAAATGGCACATATAACTCCATCAGCCCTAATCCCAGCTGACAAAAATGGAATTTGCTTAACTTTACTTCTTCTCATTTTGTGATTTTTATTAATTTTTTAAGCTTTCAAATTTGTAACAGTTATATATTCTTATTAGAAAGCAGGAGGGAAATATATTTTCCTCGTTTACCACTGGACTAATTGGAGCTGTCTGCTTCTAATCTTTACAGCAGCTGTAAATAGCAGCCTAAGATACATGGCAGCTTAAGATACATGGGTTCAAATTGCAAAATGTTACCAGAATGACAACATTTAGTGTTCCCTGGCTTCCATCATACTAGCAAAGTCCACAGACTTTTGGAGCAATAAACCAGAGTCCTGTTGCATCTGCATATGCACATACACATGAGGACTGGGGGTTTCCTTCACCAGTTTGCTTTGCTTTGAACAGCCTGTGCCCAGATCCTGCTGGATGTTGTTTTTCCTGATCTGGGTATTGTGAACCATGCAGAGAGCTCAAGATCAAATGGGAGGAAACAGTTAATAGGCATCTGCAGCAGCAATTGAAAAAGGAGGAGAAGTTGAGGGCCCACCTCTGGTACATCAACAGCACTACAGCGACAGCATTAGCCCGGTTCTCATGATTAGTGTGGCAATCAGGAAATTACAGTTTAATGCGTTTGCTGGAGGCAGCAGCACGAGAATCTTTCATGTACTTTAAAAAATGATTAAAACCCTACTGCCCCTTTTCAGTATTCAGGCACGCAAGGCTGCTTCTTGGAGCCCTTCCAGCTGCTTTCTGCAAGGTAGAATAAAAACAAACATCTCATCCCTGCAGCTCCACAGCCCTGCCGATGGAGTGCTTGGGGCACCCAGGGTGGAGGAGGCTTTTGCAAAACCTAGCCCTCAGGTATTAGGTGCAAAACCACTTCTTGCGGTGGCAGCTTCTTCACTGTTCAAGTGACTTCCCTTTGTTCAAGACATCCCTTTGTCTTGAAATGCCTGCTGGACCGGACACTGGAGACTGCTGATAATAAAAAAAAATAATAAAAAAACCCCAAACAAAAAAAAAACAACCCAGAGAATGTTAATCTCCTCTCAAGATGATGAGCATAAAAAATACTCCTGTGAAATTAAGGCAGGCATAGCTGAGTTATTAAATCAGAATACATAATAAGACAAAGAGGGTTCACTTTGGCACAGATGACTGCAGTATTCATAAAGTTTTGCTCCTGTTTCAGCTGGTCTAACTCCTGTCCCTAGATAGCTACAGCTGCTCCATCTCCTGAGAGTATGTCTGAGTCTCACAGAACTGTAGCAACTGGGTGAGAGGCCACATAAGAAATCAAGAGTTGTGATATGCTCTACCCTATATCCAAATAAAGTATATAGAAAAGCTGAGCTTGTTTCTTTCTATTCTTCTTCTACTTCAGTAGCACAAAAGCAGCATCAATGACCTTCACCACCACTTCACCACAAAGTATAAACCTCTGCTTTATACTTTCTCCTATATGCTGTTCCTTCAGGCAAATATTGCACCACTACCTTGTTAGCTGTGAGGAGTTAGAGAGAGGCTTTGTTTGAATGTTAATAAGGGTTCCACTTGCCCCTGCATCTTGGCTGCTACTTTACACGTCGATCAGAGTTTAGGGCTGAATCCCTTCTCCATCCATGCTCTTGGCTGCCTAATGCCCAGGGGTGCTGGCCCATGCCTGGGGCCAGGCTGCAGAGTGGCTGTGGGGTGGCAGCATTCCCCCCTAGGGCAGGAAGTGGGCTGGCCTGAGCACAACTTTCCATCCAGAAAACATTTTCCATCTCCTTTCAGCCACCTACAGCTGGCTGCACTACTGCCGAGTTAAAAACACAAAAGAAAAGCATCTCGTGTGCCGCCAAAAAGAGGTTGCTGCTGGCAAATGCTCACTAAAATTAGCCCCACGTTTGCCTGTGAGAGCAGCCAGTGGTCACTTACAGAAAGAGGCAAAGAACTTGCTTTGCTGAATCCAGTTTTCAGCCGTCGCAGCAAGAAAGTTTTAAAGTTTAATTTCTGTGTGGTTCTAACAAAACCCCAACTGGAATCAGCATGGTCCTGGCTGGGCTTGATTCTCCTGTTAATCAGAGCAGGAGCTTGTTTTCCAAAGCACATCCTCCCTTTTTTTTTTTGCAGGGAAACAGGTGGGAGGAGACTCATGTGTTAATTAAATTTCCCCTACCAATCTACATTGAAAAGGGGAAACTCTTTCAAGAATCTCACAAAACTTTCATAACCCTTAACCTATAAGACAAAGAGTTGTATGGCTTTTTTCTAAACCTGCCCAAAAACACCACTGGGTTGTCCCAGGCCAAGTGATGAATAGCAAAAAAAAAATCCAGGAATAGCACAGCTGGGCTGAAAATCAGGAACATCTGCTCACAGAAAGTCGGGCATTCACCCTCTTTCTGGCTCCCCCCTTTCATCTTTGGATTTTCTCATAAGTTCTTGTTCAAAGGGATGCCATCCCTTGGGAAAAATGACAGTTGCAAGAGGAGAAAAATTCTTCATGGGAATCCCCCACATCTGAGAAGTAGAAGCAAAAATTCACCAGGGAAAAATTCAGCACAGTCAGCCCTGCAGACAATGTCTTTTATCCATGTGGGAGCCTGCATCTATCTGTTTTTCATTAGCCATGGATGGCATGACAGCCATAAAAAGGAGCAGAGAAGAATCATTAGGAATGGCCAGTGAAAGTAAAGAGTAATGGCAGAAGATGTCATTTCTTAAAAAAAAGGCTTTTTCCACTTTGGTTATTGTGCCTTTTGGAAGAGGCCTGGTTAGCCCTGGACCGAACTGAATGTATGTGAGCAGTGCAAAATATTCCTGTTTTTTTTCCTGATTCCACTGTACTGAAAGAGTGAAAATCTTTCCACAGAAATGTGAACTCCTCCTCCTGAACACTAAGGCAGCACCTGCACACTTGCAGGTATTGTGACCGTCCAACACCACCCACCATTCCTACCTGAATCTCTCCAAGAAGTGCTAGTACCCCTGCCGAGGAACAGCAGGGGAGACATGCAGTGTGCTAATGCAGTTGCAGCCCTCAGGTCTCTCTGAGTGGTGTTAGGTTCCCTGAACATTTAGCATTATCTTGCTACCCTGGAAATGATCCTCACAGGGTCAGGGGATCTGCCCTTGACCCATGACGTCCATAGAGGAGAGCTGTTGTGCTACACTGCACCTCACGAGTGGTGGAGCTTCTCTTGAGCTACGACCCCCCGCTTCATGGGCTTGCAGATTGGCCTTCTGGCCCAAAATATTCCACAGTGTCTCTTGCCGAACAGCAAGCTGGTGGAGGGGGATGCAGGGTGCAAGGCAGGCCAGCAGCCCCCCGCGCGTTCGGGTGGTCCCCAGCACGCAACGACCCCTACAAGGGGGCTCTAGTGCAAAAAGCCCCGTGGTGCGCAAGGGTCCCCACCCCAGCTTGCAAGGGGATCCCGCATCGGTGCGCACAGCCGCTGTCCTGCCGGGCAGGGGGGCACCGGGAGCCCCACGACCGGGCAGAGCAGGGAAAGCCCCTCGGGAAAGCCAGCAAAGGGTAGCTACCCAGGGCGCAGCAGGGAAGTACCGACGGGGACGCCGGGGAGGCGAGTACTTCCCCCCTGACGTGGAAGAACGCCAAATCCCCTCCCGCGGCGACCTCTTCCCTCCCATCCCGGGGCGGTGGAGGGGAGGGGAAGGGCCGGCCCGCACCGATCCGCCCTCCCTGCTGCTGCCGGCGGCGCCGAGCAGGACCAGACCCGTCGGTTGGGCTTTGAGTGGCTGGAAATTCCCGTCCTCGGCGGCTCCACCCCCGCAGAAATCCCCTGGCTGGGGTGTATATGCTACGCGCCGCCGCCGCCGCCGCTCACTCGCACCGAGCCGTAGACGTTGCCGTCGCCATGATCAGCACCCGCCGCCCCGTCGAGCCGTCGGTTATGGAGGGTTACGAGCAACCGAAGAAAGAGCGTCAAAACGGTTTCCCGCTCGACGACCGCCCCGCCCGCGGCTTGGCCTCCAGGAA
>JANHGL010008968.1:0-18767 GCA_024611195.1 Ceyx melanurus
TCCCTCCCCCCCGGCCCCCTCAGGGGCCGCCCGGCCCCCCCCAGGGGGGGCGGAGGGGGGGCAAAGGCTTTGGGGGGTCCCGGGGGCCCGCTGAGCAGGGTGGAGCTTGCCACCCCCCCGCCCCCCCCCCCCCCCAGACAGGGTAACTTGCTTGTAGCAGCAATATGAGGAGGAGACTGGTGATCAAACATTTCTGGGAGCCCAGATTTGTGTGTGCTCTGCTGAGTGACTCACAGAAACAGCCCAGGCTGCCATCCCTCCTGGGGAGCGGCCGCCACCGGCCGTTGCGCCGTCGCCTTATCTTTCCCCTGAACATCAGAGAACTGATCTTGCTCCCGAGGCCAGGACCTGACAGCCTTGTACATTAGCACTTTTTTTAAGTGATGTCCACTTTTGAAATAGTACCTGTCCTGAGAGTGGTCACTTCATTTGACAAATGCCAGTGATGACAGCTGGACACTGTTTTACAAAGCCCAGCCTTCTGCTTGCCCTCGCTCCAGCCCTGCTTGCAGCTCGCCTGCTCCAGGAGATGCCAGGGAGGAGACCTGTGTTCCCCTTTGCCTTGTGGAGATGTTGGTAAGTAGTGCCCTCAGCACAGAGCCATGGGCTGAGTTCTGGTTGGGATGTGGGCTGTTCCCTCTTGGACATGTGCCCAGACCTCACTAGCAGCATGGAGCATCACCAAACAGGGCAGCTGAAGGCAGTGAGCAGGTAGATAGGGATTTTCCCAAAGGGACAGTGAGGTTTTGTGACCCTCTAATGTCTGCCCAGTGTAAGGAGTGAAGCAAGGCAGATAAACTTATGGTCTCCTCACTGTGCAGGAAGGTTTTGGCTGAAAACTTCTGTCTGGGGCTCCTGGATTCTTTGGCTGTGCCAGTGCTAGATTCAAAAACTGTCTCTAGATGTGGTTTTTGCATTGAAGAGTTCTTGCCTTGGTGAGAAAAGGGACTTGTCAGGCTTGATAGGGTTGCTTTAGACACTGTGCTGAAGAGCTGAGACAGCCTGGGCAAGAGGAGATGGGGCTGAGTCTCTGGTGACCACACAGCTGAGCAGAGGAGGTAGAAGAGAATTCACACTCTGCTCTGATAAGCCTTGGCCCTTGGGCTGTTGCTGGAGCATTACTGGGCTGTACAAGTCACCCCTAAAACCCACAATGAAGCAACATTATTGAAGAAAGCTGGAAAACACTAGAGTTTTAGAAAATGTGATTAATTTTCTGCTTTTTATTTAAACAGGAGGCTAAATACACTCACTTCTTGGGTTTGGGGTGCCTTGCTGAGGGTTTTCCTGATAGGTGGTCCAAAGGTGCTTGAGTGATGCTGTACTTGCTGTGCGTGGGTTCCTCTCAGCAGCCATGGGAGGTAGGGGGAAGCAGTTGAGATGTGTGGGCAGCCTGTCTTAGTTTTTTGATGTCCACCTGCTGCTGAAATGACAGTGGGCTGAAAAACTGAAACCAC
Source organism: Ceyx melanurus (assembly GCA_024611195.1). Classification (NCBI taxonomy): domain Eukaryota; kingdom Metazoa; phylum Chordata; class Aves; order Coraciiformes; family Alcedinidae; genus Ceyx; species Ceyx melanurus. The sequence continues at coordinate 1,458 of JANHGL010008968.1, forward strand.
AGCCCTGTGACTCCATGGGAATAACCTGTGGGCAGAGCAGAGGGAATACTTGGGAAGGCTGGGTGCCAGTTCTGCTCACTGGGGTATTCACCATCTTTTGTGGTTCAGTGAAGCTTTTAAGAGTCTCACTGAAGTTTCCTGTATTGCTCAGTGGGATTTCCCACAGAGCAGAGTCTGTGGGGGCAGCTCAGTGAGTACTTGTTGAGTCTTGTGTTCTGGGACACACCAGCTTTGCTACCTGTGCCCAGTGTACTCCAGTCAAATGTATCTTGCATGCCTTGATGTGTTTGGATCACTGCTGTGGTTTGTGGGCATTTGAGACCTTAGGGAAGCCAGCAAGGCATCCAGAATTTCCTGAGCCTGGTAAAGTTTTTCAGGCAGATAATTTATTTTTTTTTTGGGAAACCTGGGCATAGCTGAACTCTCTTGCTGCTGATGTATAGAGCAAAATGATCGAAGTGATTTTTGAGTGTCTCCTTGGCCACTATCTGTGCTCCATAGGTTACTGTCTGTTGATTTTCTCTTCCTTAACTCTGTGGTTCTCCATTATTTGGTCCTCTCTCTGTGTGTGCTCCTGCACTCCCTTGCAGATCATCTCTCTCTGCCCTTAACAGCCAGAGAATGCCTGTGTAGACCAGCTGCATGGAGAGCCAGTACCTTGCAGAAGGGTGGTTGTCTTGACTCCTACATGGCACAGGGAAGTGCTTCAGGCTCCCTTGTTCCTCTAGGAACTGGGGAATCTCAGCAGCTTGTTCTGAACTCACCAGGTTTTTAGCGATTGTGGATGAATTATTTTTTTTTCTCCTGGGTCTTGGGTGTTTTCCTCACCCACAAACTTGTCTTCTCCTGGCCATCCCTCTGAGTCATCTCTTGATGACCACCTCTGGAAGGGGGTGACCCTTGCATGCTGTTGCCATCTGTCCCCACGTGAGTCCCACTCCACATTCACAGCTCCACTGAGACCCAAGTAATGATGTGAAACTTGGACAAGCATGGACAACTGGCACGGGCCAAGCTGAGCCTGCAATTTCCTGGCTCATAAAAACATGAGCTTCCTTCAGGCCCAGGTCTCCATCAGGTCATAGTGATCTGAGTCCCACACCTCCTCCCCTAGGTACCCCCACCCCCAAAATATTTCGTGACACTAGCTATGAGCTCGATTATTTTTATTTTTTTTTTTTATTGCTCCATATGTTGAAGCCACATGGAAATATGCATAGGAGAAATCCCCCTAGAGAGGGGGTGAAAAGCCACCAAGTTTACAGGGTGTTGCAAATAATCTGAGGCAAAACAAATGTTTAAGGCTGACTTGAGTGCCAATTTTGAGTACATTGTTTTCAATCCGGAAAAACAGGCCAAGGGGCAGCAGTAATTTTCTTCCTTTCTGGACACCCTAGAGCAACAAATCTCAACTATTCCTTGGGAAAGAAATCAAGTGTGGGAGGCTTTTTATTTAACATATCAAAAGGCATTATTGACTTGCCCTCGTAGGGTGCCGCCCCTTCCAGCGAGGGGCTTTTACAAGCAATAACCTGTTTGCAAAGCAGAGCAGTGAAGCCACACAGCCAAGCTTGTGGCTTATTGTTGGTGCTGACTTTTATAAGACACTTCAGGGGCTTGCAGCAGACGTGCTTTTTGTAAACCAGTCCATTAAACACAGCAACCTGAGCCACACAGTGGTGGGGGACAGAGCCTCCGGGGACCTCGCCGAGCCGACCCCTCTGCTTCTGTAATAAACTCAGCAGCATCCCACTTATGGCTTGAGCAGCAAAGCGCCTGCATTGAGAGGTTAATGTATTGCTGCAGAGAAGGTCAAGTGTGAAGAGACCTAGGATGGGATTTTTCCACAGTGTTTGATTATTGCTACAGGGTCAGTTGGCCAAAGTGTTGCCGGGCTATGTGGTTTTATTGCTGAGGGGGTTGTGAGGCTTCTGGGAACTCCATTTCTCCCTCCAAGGGCTGGTGTGATCTTGTGGGGGTTATGCTGGTCTGCAGCCCAGAGAAGTGGCTGTGTGCTGGGCTATGGTCCCCAACCTACCAGAGGATTGTAGACCCTTCACTGTAGCTTTATGCTCTCATCTCTTGCTGGGTGTGGAGTGGCTGCAGTGGCTCTGGGCACTCCAGGTAGCTCTGCATTACAATTTAGCCAGCTGCAATACAGTGACAAGAGAGTTACCTGGAAACTGCCTCAGAATTAGCATGAAATTTGATGATAAATTATTTCCCTCTTGGGCTGCAAGAGAAGGAAGGGGCTGTTGCCTTCCAGCATCAAGTGCAGGACTTGCATAGCTCTGTGCTATTTGTGTGCAGTGAGGGTGTTGTGGCATAGGAGCTCTGGCAGCAATGGTCAGGATCTCTGCTGGCACAGGGGAGGCTTCTGGATGCTCACTTAAACAGGATGAGCAGGGGCTGGCACAGTGATGCAGTGTAGTTTGGATGAAAGATTCTGTTCTGAGAATGCAAACTAAAATAGCCAAGCCAAAAGTCTTCATGGTCTTGTTTGGACCAAGGAGACCAAGAAACCCCAAAGCTTGCTGCTCTCACTGTGTCTTGTAACAGCCAGCAGCTCCTGAGCAGAAGAAGGAGATGGGGAGGGTATTTCTTTTGCCAGTTGTGACTGGCACCACTGAGGGAGTAGCTGAGCTCAACCTCTTCTCCTGGCTTCCTGCAAACCCCTGATGCAGTGGACAGTATGAGTCCTGAGCACAGCCCTGCCAGGGTTTGTGTGGGTCCTTGTTCCTTGTCTCAGGCTCCTCTTGGTCCTGGTACAGTCTTCACCTGGGCTTCTGGTTCTGCCTGGGGGCTCTGGCTGGAAAGCAAAGCCTGGGAGTCTTTGGAAGAGCAGTGGCTGTTGTGGGAAAGCTGCAGCTCCATAGGGCATTTGGGGACGGTGTGTTCTGGGGAGGGTCACAGAAAGGGGATTTGCTGTCTGCCTGGGCAACAACCACAGCCAGCAGCATGAGATGCCTCTGGCCAATCTCTGTAGACCCTGGCAGCATGTGCTTAGAGACACTGGCTGAGGGATTTGCCAAGACAGAGAGGGCAGCCAACCCGTCTTTGAACTTTTGAAATGTTTCTGAGCTCTCAGAAGCTTGTGGCAGGGTGTTCTCCAATTGGATTACAGGTTTAAAGGGGAAAAAAATGTCTCCTTCCTATTTAAAATCTGGACCTTGAGGTCCTTTTCTTGCATGGTGAGAGAGGATGAGTGAATGCCCTGTCTGCTCTCTCCACCCAGAGTCTGGCTGTCCACACCATTGCTGGACATGGAGCTGCTGGGGTTGGATGAACAGCAGAAGCAGCTCTGTGTGAAAATGTGACACCTTGAAACTTGGAGACCCAAGGAAGGATTGGCTTCCCTGTTTGAATGCTGAGCTGAAAAACCACGCTCTCTGCTTGTGAGGTGGGAAACAACCTCCTGACATCCCTCCATCTGCTTTCTCCTGCTTATTTTTGCTACAGCCAAAGGTGAGAAGAGTTGAAGCACTTTTCACAGCAGCTAGAAGAAACTGTTGATGGGCAAAGCCCCAGCACAAGCCCTCAGCTGCCCTGGCTGCATGCAAAGGGTGTAGGCATTTGCTGCCTTGCTTCCTTTCCAAATCCGGTTGTGTTTTCTTAAGAAAATAAAATATCCAGACCACTAAATTCTTCCCTCCTCTTCAGTTCTTCCCCTTGCTGGCAGCAGGATGGAAATCCTGAGGTCCCCAGCATGCAGGGCTTGGAGATCACCTGGTTGTGGCAAAACTCATGGTGGACCTGGGGATCTCACAGGATGCATAAAAAGAAACAAACCACTAAAAATGAATTTCCCCTTGGGTACAAACTGCTTACCTCTTTGTATTTGTAGAATGGCCCTGGCAATTGTCTGGGTTGGAGCAATCTTCTATTTTTATCTTTGATTTTGAAGTGGTTCTTCAAATTTAATTCATTGTATTGGAGTAAAATATCTTGACAAGTCTATGTTTTAAATAAACTTCTTATTTATTTACTTGCAAAACCAAGGTGTTCTGCTCTAAATTGAGGTAATACTGCCCACAGCCACTCTGCACTAATTCAGCTGAGCCAGGAAGATTCTAAATAGGCTTTTGAAAGCACCTAATTTTTTTTATATAGAACATCTGGGTTTCAGGTCTTGAGGTGCATGAAAACTTGAAGGACAAAGGATTCCTGTTCACGAGGGGATTTGGGACTGGGAGGGCTGACCCTGTTCTACTTGTGCTGAGCATCCCCTGGTCCACAGGTGGTCACTGGGGGGATGCTGCAGCCAGGAGGTTTCCATGGAAATGGGAAGATGCTGAGTCTGAGATGCAGTTTGGTCCCCACTGTTGCCGCAGGGGATGAGGTGTCGGGGCCAGAGGGACGAGGGGGGGACCCCTCGGGGCAGGCTGTCCCCAGCCCCGCGGGGGCTTTCGGGGGGCTTCGGGCGAAGGGTGCGGGTGACATCTTGTGGCGACGGCTCCTCGCCGGGGCTGTGCAGCTCTGGGGCCGCAACAGCAGAGGCTGCTCCGCTGCTCCGCCTCGGATCCCGGAACGGGGAGAGCTCCTCTTGGCCCTGGGCTGCAGCCTTGCCCTGCGGTTTTGCTGCTGGCTCCTACTCAAAGCCCCTGCACAGCGCAGGTCCGGACAGGCTGGTGGGAGGATGAAGCTGAGAAGCTGGTGGTGAGGCAGGAGGTTACAAATTTTTTTATTTTTATTTTTTTTTTCTACTCAGCATCTGTATCAGGGAGTGATAAATTCAGCCATCCTAATAAGCACACTTAAAAATCCAGGCTCTCCTGGGTTTATATCTTGATAGGAACAAGGAGTGCTTGGTTTAGGCCATCCTGGTGTTCTGCAGTGAGACCTTGTCCTACCCAGTGGAGGGTCTGTAATTGAATGTGAACCTTGCCCATAAGGTTCTGTGGAAGCCAGTAATACCAGTGGGCTCAAATAGGGCTGGGAACCTTCAGGAAGGTGAGGTTTGTCTATCAGGGGATGTTGAAGACCATGGCTTGGAGATGGCTTGGGATGTCCCTAGATCACTGACCACCAGGAGCAACTCCATGCGTATGTTGCTTCCTCTACCAAGTACCTGATGCTGGCTGGTGTGAGGAGGAGGAAGATGCTGAGCCACTTGGGTATCTTGTCTGGCTCCTTTTTGCTGGGTTTTGTTTTGCTGGGTTGTTTTTGGTTTGGTTTGTTTTTAATGGACATTGTGTCTTTTGATAGTCTGTTTTGGTCCCAGATAATGAGAAATAACCTAAGGGCAGAGGTCTGAAATTTCAGCATACTCCTGCTGGCAGCCAGTGCCTGTCCTTGTGCCCTGGCATGCAGAGAATGAACTAGCACCCTGCTTTGCTTGGGAGCATTTAAAACACCTGGCTCTATGGGGCTGCTTCTTTTTGCTTATCCTTTGGAGGGAAAGGTTCATCCCTGGGTAGGGGTGATGGTTGGGGCTGTGCTATTGCTGAGCAGCCCAGGGATTTTTCTCTTTCTCCATGATTTTGGTTTGTCCTGTGGCTGCCAGCACTCTCCTGCTGCCATTCCATTCCCACAGGGCACAGGGACCCGCCTCCTTAATGCTGCTCTGGGAGCCTTTGGTGCCAGCAATGCCCAGAGTGTCTGTGCCTCCAGGCACCCAGTGCTCTGGAGCAGCTCCAGCAACAAGCAAGGGATAAGGCAATCCTGGGGGATTTTGTACCCATAAGTCACTGGGCACATGTTCCTTGGCTTGCACACCCCTTCCCTGACTGCTGGCAGCATGAAGCAAGGTCCATCTCTTGCTCTCAATGTGTATTCTTGGTGATCCAAGGTCCCTGGCTTCAGATCCCATGGTTTTTTGGGGGCAAGACCTTGTTGGCTCGTACAGCTGAGTGGAAGCAGGACCTGGGGTGAGTTGGGATTTTGTATATGATGTGTGTGTGTGGGGGGTGCTGTAGGTACTTTAATTGCTGTAATTAATGAAATTAAATGTATAGTGCTTAGGGAAGGAGCCATTGGGTAACCCCTCTTTTGGGGGCCATGACTCTTCTTTCCCCATATGGACCCATATGGAGGGGGGTTGGGGAGCAGATACTTCCCATAGTGACTTTTGAGAGCCCCTGTTTGGGCTGTTGAGTTGATGGAGGGTTAATGAGTCGAGAAGGCCCCCTGCTTCCTCAGAGGATGGTAAGGTTTAACTCTACCCTGCTTCAGCCACCATTTTTCTGGTTGGGTGGGCAGGAGGCTTAAAATGCCACTTTGGCTGGCAGAAAGATGGGGGCCAGGGGAAGGATGAAGACAAAAGCTTTTACTTCCAGAAATAACTCTGGAACAAAATGAAGAGGTCAGAGGGTGAACAGGGAAATGGAGAATTACCTTCCCTAGGGGCCAGCACTGGTTTTCATCTTCTGAGCACCTGAGGATGGAAAGCTTGGCTATATTAAAGATGCTCTCTTGCTGCTGGGGCTAAAAGAAGCTGTGGCAGTTGAGCTCAGGCACGTGTGAGAGCAGACAGGTGACCCTGGCACAGAGCATCCTCCTGCCCTTCCTCCCCACTAGCTCACTGTAGTCAGGCCTCTTGCAGCCCACTCTCTAGCCAAATTTTTCTCCTTTGTGCAGTCAGAGCTGGGACACAGTGGGAGGTGGCATGGTCAGACAGGGCAATGATGGAGTTCTCATCTGGGTCTTTAGCTTTTGCAGGCTGATGCTGTGACTTCTTCCCAACCCTAGGACTCCCATGACTGTGGCATGGGACAGGTGAGTGGGTCCACTGTTCCCTTACCCATGAGTGTGCTGGTCTGTGCCTAGGCACAGGTCTGTGTGGGAAGAGAGATGGAAATAAAAGGATGGGATAGCCCCAGAGGGTGGAAATGTTTGAGGTGGTTCACAAGGTTCTGTCCACAGCAGAGAGGGAGAAAGGACTGGGGTCTGCTGTGCATGAACCTGATCAGAAGACATATGACATCACCTTAGCTGAGGACTGGACTCCAGCTCCTCTGTACAGAGCAAGATTTGATTTGGACAGAGCAAGGTACTGAGCCATGAGGGAGCTCTGCTTGGAAGCATTACAGGATCATAGAATCACAGAATGTAGGAGCTGGAAGGAAGAACATGTTGCTCTGTTGGGTTTTTGGTTTGATTTTTGGAGTGGCTTTTAAAAATCTGAACACCGCTTTCCCACCCTTACACAGATTTCAGGGCTTCCAGAGGCAGTTGTTTCCTCCAGCTTGGTGCTGATCTGGTGAGAGGGAGAATCTGTGCCAGCAATCCCTGAGCTGTGAGACCCAGGAGCTGGCACAACCCTTAAGCACCAGGACACAGGGAAATCCTGTACCAGTGTGGGGAACAATCAGAAATACCCACCCCAGAGTGGGGATGGGTTAAGAACAGACCATCCTGTGGCTTCCCTTCAGGGCACTGTGGCAAGTTGAGCACAGGACTGCCCTTGCTCCCCAGCCTGGCACCAGTCCTGGGACCCAGTACCCACCCCTGCCCTGTGTAAGGGGCTTGTCTGTAGGTCCCTGCAAAAGCTACCTGCTGTGCATGGGGTCCTCCCCAATAAAAAGGCATCAGCAGAAGGAAAAGATGCAGAGCAAGTGTTGGGTGGGCATTTTATCGCCGGTGGTGGCCGTTGTGCCAGGAAATACTGTTATTTCTTCCCCTTCCAAAGCTGGGAGATGATAAACACTGGGGTCTGCCTCCATTCAGCTGTGATCCATCAAGGTGGGGGGGTGGACTCGCAGCAGAGAGCGGGTGAAGGGAGGTCAGTGATTGTGTAAACAGGCACTTTAGAGTTCACCCTGAGCTGGTATTACTGTAATTCATTAGAGGTGTCAGTCCTCTTTGTAGTTCCTTGCTCCGAGAGCCCTTTGCTTGGCAACTTCCAACACCCAGCTTTGCCAGCAGAATAATAAACCACACGAGATGTCTTTGCAGGAGACAAAGTTGCAGCATCACACTGAAGAGAGAAAAAAAATGTGAGCTGTAGCATCTTGTGTGTTTTCAGGCCAGGTTCTGTTGCACTAACCAAGGTTCTTCCTCTACTGGAGCACCTGGTGTGGACCAAGTCCTGTTGTTCCTGCCAAACAGATGAGAAATGAGAGGCAACCTGTTGCCTAACCACACTGGCTGAGCAGAGCCTGCTTGTTGGCAAAATTGCAGTAGTTGCTTAGGGTGAGGGCACTGAATGTGCTGTGCTTTCCTTCAGCCAGCATGTGGATTTGCTTTGGGGAATCCCTAACCTGCCTCCAGGTAAGAGGGTGGGGACCAGGGGAATGTGCTGCCTCTCCTTTCACATCTTTATGGGATGATTCACCTCTGTAGAGCATCCTTCCCATCTTGGACCAAACCACTTCCACCAACCCCTCACCAAACATCTCTCCATCATGCCCAGGGTGGTGTGAGGGTTGGGACCCTGCGCTCTCCTGCACAGCCCACCTGGCTGCCAGGCTCCTTCTGAAGCTTGGTACCACTTGCCAGCATCTGGGGCTGGAGCAGAGCTTCAGAGGGAGCCTGCCAAGCCCAGGTGCTGTGGGAGGGCTGCCATGCTCTCCTACATTGGAACAGCTTGTTCCTGTCCCTTTGCCAGCTTGATCCACTGCAACACTTCACCTGACTTAAAACAGCACTAAATATTCCTCCTCCTGGTGCTGGGGAAGCCCAGCATGGTACATAAACTGCTGGAGGTGTCCTCTGAGTGGTTCATGCAGTGACTTATGGGGCTGTAAAGGCAGGAGAGGGTGAGATGCTGTGGAGTGCAGCCTTGGGGCTGCAGCAGCCCAGCTGGATGTACTGGCATGATGCTGAAGACCAAGCTGCAAAGAAAGAAGGGAGTGAAGTGATGTCTTGCCCTGCCCAGAAGGGATTACTACTTCACAGGCTAGATGAAACTGCTCCTTCCAACCAAAATATCCTTGCAGATGTGCTTGGTAAAGGAGAACATGGGACTCTGCTGGTAAGAGCATTGGATGGCTGCTCCTGTACTGGCTCCTGGGTTGCTGTACCCAGGAGATGCAGTGCATTCTCCTTAGAGTTGTGGCTTTAGTTGCATGGGCAGGAGATAAGCTTAAGGTTGAGAGTCCTCTGTGGGCAGGGCTGTGCTGTGCTCTTCAACTGGGGGGCAGGGGGCAGGCTGGGGTGACCCTCCTCTGTGGGACTGAAGCACCCTGGTTGAGTCCAAGGTTACCTGTCTCGGGTGATGTAATAGCAACAGGCAAATAAATACAGAGAATTCCCTTCTGCTGCCAGATCCGGGGGCCTGGTGAACCCCTCTAAGAAATGGATGAGTTCAGCATCAGCCTGTAGATGATGTGGAAGTTGGGTTTCTGGTACTGTCAGCATCCAAGGGTTGGCTGTAACTTCCCTGTTTGTAGGGAATGGTTGGGAATGGAGCACCTGCTGTTGGAATCCTATTTGATCCCATCAGACCCATGTTAGGTGAGATGTGATGAGGGTGCTGAACAGGTGTTGGGTTTTGTGAGGATGTCTCTGCCACGAGCCTCTTGAGAAGCCAGTGGTTTGGTGTGTCTCACCCAGTGTGGCAGAGTGAGGCTGACTCCCTAGAAAAGGGATGTGTGCTTCAGATGGAAGGAAGAAAAAACACCCCGACCTCACTTGTGGTCTTTGCACTGAGCACTGAGAAGGGTTCTGGCAGGGCTGTGGCAGGACAGCCTATGACACAGCACCTTGTCTGGCCTTTAACACTACAACCAAATGACTGTTAACCTGGGAGAACTTCCATTTCTCCCTTATCTCTCATCAATGCCACAACCTCATTTACTCCCATCTCTCGCTGAACTCATGACTAAATCCAACTGCTCCTGCCCCGTCAGTTGGGCTGCAGCAGGGGGGGCAGGTTGTGCTGGCAGGGGGAACACTCTTGTGATAGACCCGTTTCTGATGCCTTTGTGCTGGACTAAGCAAACAAGAGTCAGTTCCCAGCTCCGTAGCTGCTAATAAACCATCTGGCATTGCTTATTTTAATTGCATTGTGCTCGGCCGGGGAGGAGAGAGGGTGCCCTACATTCTTGCATGCGGCATTTGGTCGGGGATAATTGTGCTGTGTGAGCGGCAGGATCCCAGCACTGGGGCCTTTGATTCCTGGCCAAGGGAGGCAGGTGCTTTCAATATTCACCCCGCTAAGCCTCTCCGCTTGGGAAAAGTGTTTGCGAGATGCATATGGCTGAGGAGAGGCCGAGGAGGGAGTTCAGCCTGGGTAGGTAGCAATTCCTTGGTCCGGGCTGCCCCATCATGCTGCAGCCATCCCTCATGCCTTCCCGTAGCCCCCTACTCCTGGCTGCTGCCTCCCTGCCCTCCTGCATCCTCCCTCCATCCACACCCAGGAGCTGACTCCAGTTTGCCCACCTGGGACAGGATGGGGAAGCTGCATCCCTGTGCCAAGGGCTGTTTCTGTGGCTTGGGAAGCCTCTGACCACCTCTACAACTCCCATGAAAGCGAGCACCTTGGTGTGGTCCTTAGCCTGCTGCTAGAGCTGGTTCCCTAATAGGCCAGGAGTGGCAAAGGGAGGCTGTGGTTTCATCCCTGGCTGTGTCACCAGGTTCTCTTCTCCCTGTGCCTCTGTTTCCCTTTCTGCTCTCTGGTTTTCATGCTCAGCCCCCGAGTGCTGAGATGCAGGACTCTGTGCCAGCACGGCTGTAGTTGGAGGCTGTGGGTCTTTGGTTTCATACCAGGTGGTGAAAAATGCACTTTGTGGTCTGCAGGGTATTTTGGCAGGTAAATCCTTTGGGCTGGGACTTGTGTGATGTGACTATGTCTGTGGGGACAGGGTAGTGCTGATCAGACTAGGGTCTCATTTTTCTTGAAAAGATTTCCCAGGGGTCTTCAGCTTCACTTGTTCCTCAGGGGGACCCATCACTCCCCAGCCCAATGTTGTTCCAGCACTGGGAGTGTAAAACAGGTCTGTGTTCCATGGGGCATGGCACCACCTTGTCCCACCTGTGCACAACTGGAGATGCCACCTATTCTGGTCAGGAGCAGGAGATTTCAGATGTCCCTACTTGCCCCAGCAGCTCCTCTATGTGCCCATGGCTTGTTACAGCTGTGGCTACAGCATCACCACTCTGGAGTAAGCTGGGAGCATAACCCTTGAGTTGCTGGTCTGCTCCTGCTACTCTTTGCTTCCTGAATCCCACCCCCAAACACTTCCTCTGTACCAGCCCCATCAGCTCTTAATCCCTAAACCACCCACACAAAAAGGGCCCATTCCTGCAGGATCTCCCAGCCTGGTACCTGAGCAGACGTTGCCATGTCTTTATTTTCCCAGGGTCTGCAGATAAATCCTGTCTCTAACTCAGACCTTGATTGACTCATTATCAGGCAGTGTGCAGCAAGGAAGCAACCCGTGACCCTGCCCGGGGAGCTGGGGTGACCCTCCAGGAGTAACTCTTATCAGCCCTTTTTAAAAGCTTCCCTTTTTAACATGCCAAAGAAGCCTTGGCCAAGCTGAGCAATACTTAAATAGAGACTAGGGGGTGAGGAGGGTGCCAGAAGCATCAGGCATGTGGAGTGGTATTTTTCTTGCTGGAAGAGTGTGAGGGTGTTTGCTGATGTTGGGAAGAGCCTCTGCCTGGATAAAACCTTGCCTGGCTCCCATTGGAGGAGCTGAGCATCGTGGTGGAGCGGGGCTAGCTGGGGTTGGGGTGATGGGGACTGAGCTCACCCTTGCCCAGTGCTTTTCCTGAGTCCACCTGCTCTGTGTTGATGGGCTTTCCAGCTTCCCACTGGAGTTATTGGGAGAAAGCCCCATGGGAGATGAGCATCTGTGGAGAAAGGTAATGTGGGACAGGCTGGGTGTTGGGGCTGAGCCTACAAATGGGGCTGTTCAGTGTGCCTGGGATGGAGGGGAGGCTGTGAGCCATGTCTTTGCTGTCCCCAGATTCTGGGTGTCAATCAGGAGCGGGGGTTAATTTGTCTTCCCTTTTCCTCCTAGCTGTTTTTATAGCAAGTGACCTTTCAACCCTTGCCACGTCTTTACAGAGGTGATAAGAACATCAGGGCATCACTGACTCATTTTCCCTTTGGCATCCCCGCCAAGGAGGAGGTGGAAATCCCATTGCTTGCCTTGTTGCAGAGAGGATGATGCCTTGTTCAGGACAGAACCCTGAGGGAGACAGGAGTGACCCTCCTGCTCTTTACCCTGTGAGAGGGCACAGATTGCTCCCTTCCATGGGCCAAGGGCCAGCTCGCCTGTGTGGGTCTCTGGTCCGACCCCCCAGCTCCCCAGCAAGGATTAACAGGGATGGGTTTTTGCCAAGTCCCGGCTGTCACTGTGTTCCCACCTTTGATCAGGAGTCGGCATTCCTGAAGTGCTCCATCTCCCACATGTTGCACTGATCAAAGGCAGCTGTTGCCTGGACCCTCCCCTGAGTCCATTTACACACACACACACAACCCCAAAAACATGGGAATACAAAAGAAACTGAAGGCTGTGGAAGGGCTGATGGATGGAGGAGAGACCGGGCAAGGGGCAGCAGCAGGCAAAATCCTTCTCCTTGCTTTGCCTCACAGAGAGGTCCCATTCACAGCCATCAGGAAGGCTGGTGGAGAATCTGCTGCAGATCTACAAAGAGATGCTGAAGACTGGCTGGGGCACCTGGGAAGAGGATGGACCTTGTCTGTTACCTGGAGGAGAAGGTGGTGTTGGTGGGTGGCAGTTTGTCTGATCCAGATGCAGCTGCAGCAGAGCACAGCCAACATCTCCTATGGCTTTAGGTGGGGTCAGGAGGGAGACTGGATGAACTTTGCTTTTACGCCCCCTCCCTCCAATGTCAGCAGTTTGTGTTCTCAATGCCAAGGTCCACACAATCCCCTCTGGAGGACCATGGATGGTTCTGCTTGGGAGAGATGGTGCTGGACATCTGTGGGCTAGTGGTGATGTTCCTCACCAGCCTGTGGACAGAGTGATGTCCTGTGGAGCTTGACCTCCAAAACCCTCTCCTCTGGCTCTGTCAGCCAGCAGCAGCTGCTTCAAAGCAGAGAGGAAGGAGCTCTGAGACCTGCTCTGGTCATTGCTCCTCTCCAGAGCAAACCCTTCAATTACAGTTTGGCAGATGATTTATTGCTTGTGGACGTGATTTACTTCTCCCCAGGCTTCTGTAATGCGAAGGACTTGGACTATCTGTGTTCCTAAGTCCTTTCTGAATTCTTCTCCACAGCAAGCCTTAGCTGGTGGCAGCAGCTCATTTGTGCTCCAGAGACATGCTGGAGAAAATCTCTCCTGCCCTTCCTTATCCTCACACCCATCTTCTTGTTACTCAGCATTACAGTTTGATCTTTGAAAGCCCCAGCCACCACCCCAAAACTGCAGACACAAACAGGACAGAGAGCAGGACCCTGGGACACACTCTCAGACCTCTCCCTTAGCTGAGGTGGCAGCTTCAGGCGAGTGTTTATCTGCTTGAAAGCCAAATTCTTCTGCTTGCAGCAGCACTGCAGCAATTCCATCCCCCAGTCAAGGACAGGAACATCCTTTCCCTCTAGCAGAGGGTCCAGCAGACTGGGCTGGGCAGAGTCCCAGCTGCCCAGGGATGAAGCCCTTCAGAAAGGTAGTTTGCCCTCCTGCTCCTCCCTCAGCCCCATCTTGTGCAGTACTTGGCTGGGGGTGGAGTTTGGGGGGGAAGGGCAGTTATATTGAACACAGCATTTTCAAGCACCATCTAGGTCATTAATGGCAGCATTTTATATATATTTCCTTTTTCCATGACTGGCCAGGACAATTTGCTCATCTAAGAAGGACCTAGCCACTTCTGCTACCAAAAGCTCATGTCTTCAGCAGCGAAACCAAGGAGGTTTGGGCAGTGTTTCCAGAGATGGTGTTAATACAACGTTACCCACAAGAGTGCCTTTGTGAAAGGCCAGCACACCAAAACCAGGTGGTAAGTGCTGTTGGGTCACATTCATCCCTGTCTTCACTGGTATCTGGGGGTTAATCAGCTGAAGAAGGTCCTCAACCAGGGTACAGCCCTCTGTGAGAATCCCCCGAGGATGAATTTTGCTCATTAACCACATCTAAAAGAAAAGTGAGTGACTTAAGGTCTGAGGGTGAAAGGGACTAAGCACCTCTAGCTCTGACTGCCACTAAGTGATGGGGACCAGACTTGCCCCAACCCCCAAACCTGCTTGGCAGCATCACATAAGCACTAGAACAGCTGCCTGGGGGATGCTGTCCCAGCAGGGGTGACCCTGGCTCAAATGGATTTTACCTTCCCTGTTCACCTTCACCAGTGTCCAGTGGTGAGTGAGGTGCTCCTGATCAGACAGGCATGAAGGGCATCTTGGGGCTGTGCTCGTCCTTCTCGGGCAGGGCTGGGGGTTGAGGGTGGGCTGGCTTGTCACTGCAGCAGCCATCCCAGCTCAAGGTCACAGCTCTGCCTGCTTGGGGTTGGCAGGAGTGACAGGTCGTGTGGTGGCACCTGGGACAAACCTCTGGTGCCCACTTGGACACTGTAGGGGCTAGAGACCAAGAAAAGCAACTCTCCAAAGACCACAGTAGACTTTGCGTCTGACCTCTCTCTCCTCATACTTAGGGATGGATGAGATCTGTAGCAGCTTCTTTCTTTCTCTCCTTCTCAGCAGCACTTTGCCCCCAGTGAGTTCACCTCCCAGAGCACAGCACTGGTGACCCATTGCCCCTCTGCCCACACCTGCCTCTCCCCACTGAGAGATGCCCCTTTGCCCTAACCCTGCTCTCCAAAGTTCAGCTGCTTGGCTGCAGGCAGCCAAGGTGACCCCTGCTCTTTGGTGCTGTGCAAGCCCCTGTCCGGCCACCCGATGAGCCGGCCACCTAACGCCTTGTGACAGGTCGACTGGATGGAGCTCACTGAGGGACCACGACTGTGCCCTCCTCTTGTGGTGGGGTTGACAGAGGGTCGAGTCCCTCTCTCTGCTGAGTATGGGTGATGGGGGAGGGATTTGGAGGAGGGAGGGTGAAGGGACGGTCATCACTCAGACCCTGCCACTGGCCTGTCGGACACCCCACCGTGGAGGTGACTGGGGGGGACAGGAGGTCAAAGCTGGTGGTCTCTCCAGACAGCATGCCAGCTGGGGGTTGATGTCATGTCACCTTTGCCAGGCACATCACCTCCCAGTTACCCTCTGCGTGTTGTTGCTTTGAGCCGGTTTAAGAAACAAAACCTGGGCACAGTTCCTTTCCCTTTCACTTCCCCACCCCACTCCCAGTGTGGCCACCTGCGTCCATCCCAGCTGCTGCTGGGCACTCCTCACTGGGAGCAAGTCTGGCACTGCTGTGGGGACAGTCATTGGCACAGGGACAGGAGTACCTTGCACTGCCATCATCAAATACAGTAGTTTCCATGGGGGAACCCCCCCAAAACTGCTTTATTCAGTTTCTTCCCCTGTCTCTGCTTTGGAGCACAGGCTCTTTGACCTGCCTAGTCTACCCCTCCATGTGCTGTGTGGCAGCAGCAGAAGGGTTAAAGATGATTTTCAGGATAGATAATCAAGTGCTGGGAGCTGCTTCACAAAATCTCCTTTGAGCTTTCTTAAGATAGGGCCTCAGTTTCCCTCTGCCCAGGGCTGGGATCTCTGAACAGGAATGGAACTGCCTTGGGGAAGGACCCTCCATGGCCCAGCAAAAACACCTGCTGAATGAGCAACTTTCTTATCTCTCTGATGCTTTCAAAATCTCCAGTTTAAAAAAAAATTAAATTAAAACTTAAAACCCTGACCCACCCTGGGGACCATAAATCTCAAAGGCAAATCTAAAGCCAGTATTTGTAAAGCTTGTCCTCCTGTATTGAATTTTTGCCTCTGGTGAGGGCTAAAATATGTTGTTTTCAAAGAACTGAGATTAACAAAGCTGAGCATCTCCATGGACTTGGTGAAACCCATATCCCCATAAGGACACTGAGGCTTTCTTCCTGTGATCAGGAGTCACCTTGGGTTGCTGGCCCAGAGCCTGGCTCAGTTAAGCTCCTCTCTCCCAAGTATCAGTGGAAAAATGGCTCTTTTTGGTCCCAGACCTGCTGGGTCCTGGGGAGAGCTCTCAGCTGGGATAAATAAACCCCAATTGCAGGAAGGAAACTGCAGCCCCAGGTGAAGTTGTAGTTGGAGGTGAGGACCCACCGAGGGCAGAATGGCTGGCCATGGGCAGGGTCACTGTCCCAGCAGTGCCTGGTTAGGAGGCAGGAACAGGCAAGGACAGTGGCTGGTGTTGGCAGGAGCTGGGCATTGCTGCTGGCTTCAAGCAGCAGGTGAGGAGGAGATGGGGAGGGAGAGAGGGGGGCAAGTGTCTTGGGGAGGAGGGGAGTGACAAGGGCAAGGTCTGGATGTGTTAGTGATGTTGCTAGTGTAGCTCTGTCAGTGCCAGCCTTCATCCCAAGTGACACGCCTGACAGCCTAGTCAAGGACGAGGCAGGAACAGAGGGCATGAGGGGGAGGGAGCTGGGTCCCTGGTGCTGTGACACCTCAGAGAGACCCCTTTGAAGGGCCAGGTGAATGGGAGCTGAAACTTCTGTTGCTGGGTACCCCCACTATGAGCTGTGGGGTCAGAGGGGTTTGTACGGTGTATTTCCCCTTCGAGCAAGGCACCAAATGCCAGTCCAGACAGCAACACATCTCCTGTTCCCCATGCACTGATTCTGGCCAGCAACTTGGCTGTGCTGCTCTGGAAAACCCAAGGGTTTTCACCTGGGGGAAGAGCATGTGCTCAGAGTGGGCTTTCCAGCTGATAAGCCTGCATTCCAGTCTCACCAGGACACTGGGACGTAGCAGTGGTGTGGTTGGGTTGAGGACGAGCTCTCTGAATAGATTGCTGCCATCTCTTCCCTGCTGCTTTAAGCCTTTGGGATGGGGAAAAGCCAGCTGAACCCCTGTTGAAGGGGCATTAGGAGATGGTGCCTCTGCCCACATTGTTTGTGGGGTGGCTTGGGGGTGGGTACCCTCCATCCCTGAGGTAAATTGGGTGTGGAGCCAAAGCAGGGTAGAAAAACTAGTAAGAATTGAGCTGCAGCTTTGAGGTGGCCTGAGCACCTTCCTCAGGGGCTAAAGGTGTAAAGGCAGATTTTGGGGCCAAGTTGCTGCCCCTCAGGTACAACAGGTAGGGCTGGGCGTGCCTGAAGGAGAATAGTCCCACTGTCCCTGTAGCAGCTGGGGTGTTCGGGTAGAAAAGGCCACTGAGGGTTTAATATTATGCAGGGGATTTTTCTTCCGTGAGTTTTGGCCTCTCTTTCTGCAGCAACCCCACCCACGGCTTTGTGTTTTTCAGCCCTTCCTCGGACAGAAGCCGCTTTTGCTTTCTCCCGATACGCGAGGTTTGGGGTGTGTGTGGAACCGTACCGGGGGGCACCCTGCGGCCTCTCCCCTCCCCCCCACCC
>JANHGL010008971.1:0-28168 GCA_024611195.1 Ceyx melanurus
CCCGCCCACCCCCACGAGGTGGGACATGCCTCCAAGCTTCTCCCTCCACCACTCCCCTAACACCTATCCCCCACCCTCCAACTGGTTATAAGAAGACTGAATGTCTTCCAGAAGGGCCTCGTATCTATTCTTCAGAGGCACCTGAGGAATGGAGGCAGGCAAGGGGGGTGCTCTCCTTCTACCATGCCCATGAACTTGCCTCTACTCACCCCCTTTACTTGGGGTTCTGTTATTTGTATGAGAGAGGCAAGACACAGGGACTCCTTGATCCTGTGTGTTACCTGTCTGCTGAATGGAGCACAGAGCATGGCTCCAGCGGTCAATCTCAATTTCACATTCCCTGATACTCCTGAGTCTTTCCACTTCAACTTGAAGCCTCAAAACTCCATCTTCAAGCTGGGTTGCTCAGATGAGCAGATGGTCTACCTGCTCACATCACACACAACCATGGGAGTTTCCCTCTGAGGCAAGCAACAGGTTGTGGCACTCTCTGCAGCCTGTCATCTGCACCCCCACATCTTTTTGAGCAGCAGCTGTCTGAATTCCCACATCGAGTTTGATTGAAGACGGAACAATGGCCTTCTTATGTCAAGTGGACACCATATTGACCAGTCAGCAGCAAGTTTAACTGGATGGGCTTTTTGTTCTTGTGGGGATTTTTTTGTTTTCCCCCCACCCCTTCTCACACACCAACAATACAGGCTAGGTGAAGGCTGCTTTCTCACTGCACGCAAACTGAGTGGCACTTCCAGCTTCACCCTGTTTAAATGTCTGCATGTACACCTTTTAATCTTCTCAGCCTTTTCCTTGTTGTCTTCCAAGTTTCCTTCTGGATGTGTGGAGGAGGTGGCCCTCTCCCCCAAATCCCCCCCAGTTATAAACACTCAGAGTACAGAACTTGTAGAATGCTGCTCTGCATCCCTCATCTATCAGAACAGCTTCTCTTGGCCAAGTTGGCACATCTGTCAGATGTTATGGTATGCATGGCATGAAAAAAGAGCTCACATTTTCATATCATGCCATGCATACCATAATAAAGAAATACAAAAGCTTGTAAGGAGAATGAGAATGTTTATTAAACAGCCTATTTATGATAGTAAGCGGTGTTCATCTAAATTCCTATACTAAAAAGTCACCTAGAAATTCCTTGTCCCTGCTGGCTTACCATCTCCATGTATTTCTACACTGAAAGGTTTAAAAGAAGACACTTAAAAGTACCTAAGTTGGTATAGACAGTGTTTCTTCTTGACCTCGCTATGAATAATACAAGATTGCTTGGCAGACATTATATAGCAGTGTCCCTGGGCTTTTAGGCCATATGAGGTACAGAAAGTTGCATATCTCAGCCTCTTGGCAGGTCAGCCAGTTCAAAAAGGGAGTCACAAGTGCCATGGAAACGTATTAAAGCATCCTAGTGCTAACTTGCACATGGACAATACCTCAGAGATCCTGCACTCCAATTCCCAGTCTGGACAGTCTCCCTCCTCTCAACCTTGATGCTCTCAAGCAGTCCATTATCAGGGATAAATTTAACAATGCCTCTTGTCTATGAAGAACAACCATGAACCAACCACCCATTAAAAACAACTTCAATGTCAGAGATGCAGGATTTCTTTTGTTTTAATCCCATGTACTAGGTGTTTTACCCTGATTAACTGGGGTAAACTAGTAAAAACTGTTTAGAAACTAATAAATATTCCCCTTTGATGGCAATAACAACTACAAATTAGAGCACTAGAGATAACCACTCTGCTCTTGATAATTAAATGTGAAAATGAACAGGCACTGAAACAACATAATAAATAGTAATGAACTGAGGTGACAGGAGGAGTAAAATGACCACACTGCATAAAAGAAAATAATGTAAAGTGCTCAAGAATTAAATAGGAACATCCTACATCAAATATATGATGCAGTGGAGTTAAAACAAACTCTACAGTGTAAGTAGGACAATGTTAATCACAACAAAATCATGTGGTCATCACATGCACAAAGGGAAGATCAATAATGAGGGAAATCACCACATGAGAGAACACAACCAAAACTTCAGGGGAGTCTATACAGGAAAAAAGTAAAAGGCACCATGTATGAAAGTCGGGTATACTCAAAAGAAAATGGAAAACATCTTCAGAAATAGTTAACCAATCCCACGGATGGAGGGTCTGCAGCTATGCTGTTTCATAAAGAATAGCCTTTTGTAAGAAAAACAAGGAAATGTTTCCCTTTTTTTCAGCACTTCAGCATTTCTCATTATTAGCATTAACTACAATGGTTTATATACTATTCCTAATAATCTTCACAACTGTTCTGTGTATCACAACTGTTTTGGTGACATTCATATCTTCCCCTCTGTGCTTGGGACATATTTTTCTTTGAAGATATTTCCAATCATTGAGTAGCCATAAAGGAAATTATTCCTTAGGAATTACTGTCATTTTTGTGTTTTTACCATTTTTTTAATGTGAAAGAAACAGTCACATACAAGCAAAAGTGTTTAATTTTGTATATTGGTAATCAAAATTGCAATTTTGTATATTGGTAGATCAAACCAATTGTATATTGGTTTGATCAAAAATTGATCAAGCTCTGCCTGAATGATAACAGAATGGAAAGGCAATTTTCATGTTTTATTCCACGTGATATTTAACACAGTCATCTTGGCTCTAGAACACCCCAGATAGTTTTTTAGTGTTTAATTTTTTTAAATAAAAGTTGAAATTATTCTGAGTTCCTCTGTTAAAACTGATCCATAGTCCATCATGATGGAATAAGCTGACTGTATTTACTGGGAAAATAGATTATCTAGTCTCCAGAGTGAATTTGCTTTCCTTTTAAGATGCTCATAGCCAGGATTAGAAACCTATCATTTCCTCCTCTCAGTTTACTACATGTATTCATCACTGTGAATCATGTATCATAAAAATTTATTGCAAATCTAGAGATGAGATTCAGGTAAAAAAAATCTTTGCTGTATGTCAGTGATTTTATTGTTTTGGGTTTTTTTTTAGGAACACTATAATGAAAAAAAAAAAAAAAAAGAAAGGCGCAGGTCTTAATTTCAGATCACACATCAGCCTACCCACCTGACAGAGTTACCTACTGGTTGACAAATGAGAATAATATTTGATCTGTAAATCCTTCCCCAAAGGTCTACACACACAAGCAGCTAGATCTCCAGCAAGGACGCAAAGACAACCTCCAGAATGCATGAGCAGCAAGTTCAGAGAGACATCAGGGAAATTGCCTCTCTTTCCACAGAGCAAGATTCTGCAAGAATTAAAAGTATGAACTTCAGGTACCACTTGAAGCAGACTGGGGCTCTGCCTTTAACTTCAGAGGGACCACTCTAATCTGTGTGTTTCAGATGTTTGGTTGTCATTGTGTTAGCCACAAATCTTTCAGCAGTTCCACTAGCAATTACAATAAGGAAGTATGTTTGGTCCCCCCCAAGGTTGCTTTATTCTACAGGGACTGAAAACTGATGTACAGCCAACATTCAGGTGACACTTGAAACATGAGCTTGCTTAATAAGGCCATTTAAAAACATCAATAAAGATATATTTTAAATGCCATCAATTTCTCTATAAATGTCAAGCCATTAGTAACATTCTTTGCAGTGAAACATAGTTTGAGATGGGTTACACTTGCACAGTAAGTGAATTAAATTAACTCTTGGCTAACGATTTCAGGGTGTAAAGACTAAAATGTTAGGATATCTAACCACTGTATTTTGGGCAGTTTGCTTCTGGTTAGGCAGATTTTTCCTACGCACTAGCTCCTAGCCTCTGCCACACAAGGGACTTAACCCATATATTTGCTATTGCATTACATGACTTTTAGACTAAGGTCTACCTCACCCTCATATCCCTTGACCATATAGCTATAAAGAGTTATGAAACCTTTGGTTAAGGATACTATAGCTCAAGCTCAGGACATGCTGCCAAATAAAATACAAGGCACAAGACTAAATTGAGATCCAGGCTAAATGCTCTTTGTGCCATCCCAGTAAAGTTCCAACTACGGGTTGAAATAGGCACGTCCAACTCGTAGAAGTCGAGATATGTCTGTACTCCACCTTTACAAATCCTCTACACAGAGTGTATCTTACCTATGGCAGTAATTCTTGACTAGAAACAGGAAAGGAGATTAAGAAAGAGGTCATTATGAAAATAATTAACAAATAAAGCTACCACAGTAGAACACATCAACAAAACATATCTGAATACTGTGCATGGAACAGTATCTCTTCAAAGCTCTCCCATATGGTTGCATATCAAATCTGCTCTTTCAAACAGTGATATTTATTCTTCAAGAGATTTTTTAAATATCTGAATTTCAATTAGAAATTGAATACTAATAAAAACAATGGGAGTAGGTTCTGAAAAAAGAGCACGTGAGAAAAACTACAACTATCTGACAGGCTACAGGTCTGCCTCACCACAGCAAGTTTAGAGCAATGGTTTCCAGAAAGTAAAAAATCTAAAAATTGAAAAAAACAAAAATCTTCTGACAGGACAAAAAAGCATGAAAGAGGCACACCACACAGTAAACTTTCTCACCAGCATCACAGAATTGCTCTTTTTCTACAGGCATTCACCAAGAGCACAAATACATGTAGATGATGGACATGACCCATGCAGTTCTCTCAATTCTAGCTTTATCCTAGCAAAGGAAGACAGGCATTGGTTCCCTGATGCATGGCAGCTATAAGAGAATTGGACTGTCCTTTAAAAATAAAGGATAAAGCTGCTTTTTCTTCCCCCACTGGGGTGGAATAGGTGATTCTTTGACTCAGAGCTTCAAAAGGCCTTTTTGACCAATGTGCCTTTTTGAGCCTGAATTTAAATGCTTTTTGAGGAAACAAAAGTGATTTTAGTAGACTTCTCACACTTCAGACTATGCAGTCAAACCATGATAACCTTCAGAGGAATTAATTAAAGATACAGATACTGCAATGGGACGGACAAAAATGGGAAGGAATATTTTTTCCATGGTGCTATTGTCTGATTTTTCAATCACTAGCCATGGTTATTAGTTTTTCCTATTTATACATTCTTCATTTCTAAATATTTCCTGTGAGCAAAATTAAGGTTCCTGTTTTCACAGGGCTGAACAAAACATGCAAAGTCCTAATACTAAGATTAAAGCACTTTTTTTTTTATTTAAAAATAAACCCAAACAACAATAACAACAAAAAACCAAAAACAAAACAACAAAAATATCCATTCATCATGAGTAATTAAGCTTCTGATTCTACTAGTGTGTAATCAAATACAAACACTTCAAATTCTTTACTATTTCCCAAGTAAAGACTGTGGAACCTGATCTGCGATCAATATACTTTCCCAATCACCACAAAGATCTATGACACAAATGGCATTAGATGTATAAATCCATAAATAAGAATAAAAAGCCACAGCTCCTGCATGTCTCAGTTCTCTTACTGGTATTCAGAAAAGTGTCAAGGGTACCAAATTTAATCTGTGGCTCTTTGTATGCATAGTAAAGATTTAGATAACATCTAGTTTAAATCAGCAATATACTGGTGCTCATCTGCAGTCTCTCTATAGATCAAGCAATGAGATTCAGCCAGTTAGTTCTACAAATCTAATATAGAAACTCCATACAGCAGATAAGGAATTCACTCTTACACAGTGAAAGTGGGGGGTATAAGATTTCTCTCTTTGTAAATAGGGGTGGGTTTTTTTAATTAAAAATTATGATTTGCAAATTATTTTGGTCAAGTACAAGAAAAGTTGTGTTTTTTGGAAAGAGGATGGTACTTCAATGTTGTCCTAATCAGCATTGCAAAATAATTCATAGTCCATATGAAGTCCCTATGAGCTGTAACACGGAGCCCATGTCCAAGAGTCTATAGACAGTACAAAGAAGTTTCAGGGCCCATACTGCTGTTCAGCTGAGCTTTACACAAAATAACTTCAACAGAAACCTCCTGTGACTGGAGCAGCTGAGAAAATATTTATACCCAGCATCCACATCTCAGAGTCAAAGCAAAGTGAAAAGCAGCAAGATCTTCAAAATTGTTAGGTGCAATTTGGGTGTTGCTTTGTCAGAGCCCCCAGTTTTCTTACAAGAGTAGTTGGAGTTTTTCTGGATTACTTCTTGCAGTTTAGGTTTCAAATAACACAAGAACATTCTAGATTAAGGTGATTTTTTGAAGCTGGTCCCCCTTGTATAAAGAAAGCTACTTATTGTTATTGGCTATATCTCACATACAGAATAATAATAAAAGTATCACTATCATAACATGAAAATAATACAGTCCTGTGAGTTCAAGGTATCTTGCCTCCAAAAATAACATGAGATTTTAAAAACTATGGCAAAATTAACTAGTAGGCTGCTTGAAGCTGGAAAATAAATAACCTCCTTCAGTAGTTTTTAAAGTGTAGATGATGTAAGGGAAGTATTTATGTGCCAATAGTTTGTCATGAAGATGGTGTGCTTAGTATTTCCCTCTAACACTGAACTTGAAACTAAATGGATCACTGCTTGAGACAAATACAAACACTGAAAGGCACCAGTCCAGTAGATTTGCAGCATGAAAACCTAGAAATCCACTTCCTTATTTCCCCCTTTGGAAGCAGAAAACAAAAAGCAGCAAACAAGAAGCAGAAACGGAAAGAAAAAAACAAACAAACAACAAGCAAACAACAAAACAAAACAAAACCAACCAAAAAAAAAAACCCACAAAAATCTGGACGAGATATTTCTGTTCCTATGCTTTGCAATGTTCACATCTGAAGAAGCAAACTTTGCTGTTGTACTGCTGCCATGGTTCACATTCAAAGCAAGTGATTGAAGTGACAGAAGCTTACGTTTATAATTTGTCAAGTATTTGTAATCCTAACTCAAGGAATGGGGGATTGAGGCTTGTCAACTCTAACTGTTTGGTAAAGATTAAAGTAGTAGTGACATGGCATATGCTTGCATCTTAGCCATAAGTCTGTTCCCTTCCAAAACTTGCAGGGTTGGAAGAGAGGCATTTTCATTGTGTTGTCTAACTCATTTGATTTATCAATCTGAATCAACTTAGTTTTATGCCTTAGCAACATGAACATCAGATGAATTAACAATAAGCAGCCATGAGTGGGCAGAGCTGTGCATAAACTAAAAAAAAAAAAAAAAGAACAAAATCCAAACCAACAAACAGCCTAACTTCAAGTATCGTAGCTACAGCCTCCTACATCAGTAGGAGGGAGTGTTTTAGGGTTTGGGTATTTGTTTTCTTTGTTTTGGGGTTTTGTTTTTCGTTTTGTTTCTTGGTTGCTTGTTTTAGTTGTTTGGTTTTTTTTAAAGAATACTTAGCATCTTAAGTAAAGAATAACTCTTTTGATGCTTGCTTTGACATGACATCACAGTGCTGAAATCAAGCATTCCAAATGAGAAGACAATTGGTGTAGAATTAGAACGACAGCTAGTCAAAAACTTACTTGATTATAAAGTAAGATGAGGTAGTAGGTGCTGCCTTAACTTCTCTCTGCAATATTTCTGTCGAGAAGCATGTTAAGAGCTTGTTTTCATAGGTGCAGTTTGCATTCATCGCTTCTCATTTCATTATACATTGAAATTCAGCATTGCCAAAAATGGCTTTTTATAGTTGAGGGGAGTTTTTTAATCCTTTAATTTAAAAGAAACAGAGAGCTCAGCTAGCTCTACCACTAGCACATGATTTATTTTACAAGCAGTTTCACACAGCTCTTTACTAAACAGACATTCTTTGTGCTTTATTACAAGTTTGCTCCATTGAGTCATGCTCTCTGTGGGATGTTGCGTCTATATTTTATTTTGCTCTAGCCATTAATTACCTTGTGGGCCTGTATCATGTGTCTCTCAGTCTCATTTATTATAACGGTGCCTGGTAGTGTTGCTCAAGTTAAGAGGCTGTCAGTATTTCCATTAGAAAACCCATCTCTCAGGGGTTTATAAGTCAGCTGTAAAACTTTACTCCTGGCTGATGGTTGGCATACATGGCCACAGCCAGAAGGATTCTTGCTTTTTGTGACGTTAAATTGAGCTAGAAAAAAAAAACAACCTCAATATTTTAAAGTCACAGAATCAGACACGGAGTTTTGACACCATGTTTTTGAAACTCAGAAACAGCTTTATTGCTTTAAACCAAGTTTGCAGGCTATTTGCTGATCATTTAAGTCAGTGCTTGTGAATTTGTGGGTTTGTTGTGTTTGGTTGGGTTTTTGATGTTTTTCAGGGTTGTTTTTTTTGAGATGGGGGTGGGGGGGAACTTTTTGTTTGTTTTTGTTTTTCCAAGGATTCCAGCCATACTTCCACCTTCTCTATCACTGAATGTCCATTCTTGACACATTACCTCTGACTTAAAAGGTCCAGGGTCTGCTCCTTTGTGTCAGGTGTTGTCTGAAACAGTTTATTTCTTCACATATCTGCCCTTCCATTTAAGTTCAACAACAAAAAATAGATTGCTGTCTTCTGCCTACATCTCAGCAACCATAATGTTCACTTGCATTTATTAACTTTGTATCTCCACTCTGAGCTGAACTAGGAGGCAACCCATGAAGCTTCCATACATCAACACCAGATTATTTTCAGTTGAGAATAAAAATGAACACCCCAGAAGATTCTTTGTAAGGATTTTGAGGCAAGTTAGTTTGTCAGCCCAGGATCCCAAAAGTCCAAACAGTCAAGGAGCTATCACAAGCCTCAGACACAGCACGTACCAGTACCAGTGGTAGGCATTTCAGTGAAGCCAGGAACTTAGCACTGTAGCATGTAGATGTCTAGAGAATTTTGTCTGGACTCCACAACAATGTTATAGAAATCAGACGTACAGAGCACTGTCTCTGACAGCTCAGTAGGTCCCTGGATTAAAAACAGTTCAACATAAAATTTAAAGTCAGTTCTTCCTGTTTAATTCCAATAAAACAGTGAAGGATTTGAGTGTAAGCTTTCAGTGACAGACACTATCCAAAAAAACCCCTTACGAGCTCAGTTGTATGAGTATACTTTTTGCACAAGAAGCACAAGGCTCAGAAAGTGGAGATGTGTTTTATCTCAGTTATTTTATCATGGGAAAGCATCATGACAGCACAAGAAAGGTACATATATAAACAGCTATATATGGTAGTAGTACAAAGCAACTGGAAGACATCATGGTCAGTTGTCTTAACTAAATAATATATGAAGATTTAGCCTAGATCACTTCTTCCCAAATAGTTTACTGAACCACAACTCTTTCTCACACATTACAAAAAGGAGCTTATGGAAAATAAGCCTGAGTTGTTTATTATTGGCATGTCAGGCCAGTAACTATAATCACATCTGATAAATTTTAAAGTATTCACATTCATCAAACAAAATTTACCTTTGAGAGTGCTTCACACTTCTACAGAAAAACCCTTCAAAACCCTTGGAGTTTTGAAGAAATCACATTTGTGTCTGCTTCAGATTTTACACAAAGCACCAAGAAAGTAATCTCTAAACTGTTGTTCTTTTTTTAGTCACTTCAACCAGCAGCAAGGAGATACACCATAACTTTAAAAGTATTGTGACTGCACAATGCTGTTAAAATCTCCATACATAGTTTAAGTGTCTCCACACTGCCCTTCCTCTCAAAACACAGTAGGGGGGGAATAAAGCAACCTATTAAAGCATCATAAAAAGGAAACATGTTACAGAAGACTAAACCAAGTCTTGACTAATCTGCATTTTATACACAGACTGATTAACTGCATAATGGTGGAGAATAAGCCAGCTATCAACCACAGAGAGAAATGAGAAAAAAATTACTGCATTCACGAGCTACAGGTAAGAAGGGAACACTGCTTCAGCAGGTCAAGGACTAAGCAATGAGACTGAGAGAAGACCTGAGAACCACTAAATCTGCTGAAAAAAAAATAAAAAATGTCCAGTTAAATAAGATTACTACCCCTACAAATCAGCAGTCCTTGCCATTAAGCTTCATTTGTCTTAAATTCCCTAGAATGCATCCTGGTTAAACAAACTTCTTGGGTAGATGGTAGATTGCTTATTTCTATGCTTTCATTTAAGTATTATAACTTCCAAAAATTAATCATCCTCATTCTTTTAATAGCTATATTTATGCTATCTTTTTGTCATCTAAAGAATTCAATTGTCAGTCACTCCTCAGTGCTACTTTATGCTATTAGTAAGCAAGACTATCTATAAATTACATGGAATGGAAGATGAGGTACAGAGACAAGAGGACAATAAATCTATTGAAAATAATCTAATTTATCCAGCTGAAAGAACATTAGGCCCAGGGGAAAGGAAAATATTGCTAGGGAAAAAAAAAAAGTCCTTCAAATGTAAACCTAGAATTCTCTCTCAAAATATACAGTCACATTAGATTAGGAAATTAATCTTACAGGGTTAGACCTAGCTTAACTGAATCAAGCCTTTGTGACCCCCTACACCAGTAAGTGTCCTTTCCAGATGCTCCTAAGAGCAGTATAGCTATTCACAGTCTCTCACTCAGAGAAAATTATTCTCTCTGGTTAAAATGTAAGTTAAGACATCTGACATCACAATAATTCTGAGTTTTGTAGGTGCAGAATCAGAACTGTTGCAGAAGTGTCCATAGGTTTGCAAGATAGAGCTGGAAGTTCATTCTCTATTCTAGGATTTTGTTGTTAATTGCTGTTCTTTTGGGTGGCTTGAAGATTGCCTTAGAACATGGAGACGAGAAATTGAAAAGATCCTACTTTCCTAGGTAAGAAGCTATGTTGACTAAAGTCCAGGCCAGCAGACTGCTAGTTGTAGCACTTGCTTTAAACCTAAATAAACCAGACCAAAAAAAAATGAACACTGCTTAAGGATTTTAATAAGCAAGACTTAATACAGAATTAGATAAGGAACAGGGGTTTGCTTTTCTTTTCCCCCTCCAATATACACATTTTAAAATATGGACTAGAGCTAATAAATACTCCTGGCTTTGTAGCACTGTGCTTCATTGATTCTAACTGGTCTGGACATCCCTTAGACATAAACCCCAAGACTAGAACTGAATATATGAACCTCAGCTCAATATTGAATATTAAACAGATAGTGACCTTATGAAATCTCACTCTTATAGACCTAGTCTTTTGGCATCAAATTAATTTTGCTTCCCAGAATTTTGAAGGCAACAACCTTGTATCCAGTTGGAGTTGACATTTTCCTTTTTAAGCTTGTTGCCATTTTTTTGTTCCAGGACTACCCAAACAACATTTTTGTTTCAAGTACAATTTAAGTATTTCCAAAGTGGATCTTCTCCCAGCTAAAGTGAGATATTTCAGATAGTCTAAAAAAAAAACAAACCAACAAAACAAAAAACAAACAAAACAAACCAAAACAATTCAGTTGTATAAAAAGGAAGGATATATTCAGAGTAGCCTGCTCCAAGATAGGAAGAGGAGGGAAAATTGGTTCATTCCTTCCCTCAGTGACTCTTCCCAGAGCTGAGAAACCCCAAGAAAGTTTTGACTAAAAGTGAAAAATATTCTGTTTTTTATGAGTTAGCCACTGACAAACTTACACAAGAGACACTGTCAAAAGATCCCCAAGCTGTTCTAACAAGTGCTAGACACATTAACACCTAATACTGGAGTTCATGTCATAAGAGTAAATCCTCCGGCTTCATAGGTGTGTTGGACCCTCAGAATTCACATCAAAATGTATTTTAATTTCCATATGGATTTCAGGTTTTCAGCTGTGATAACCTTAAAAAACTAGTGTGGATATGTAGTTTAACAATACATTTTCTATCTTTTGAATTCAAAGAAAAAAATAAACCTATATGTAAGAACAATATAGGGCAAGAATGAAACTTTTGATCACTATCTCTCTGGCTGATTTTACATTCCTACTCCAAGATCTTTCTTAGTGGAATGTGTAGTGTTTACTTATTTTTCCCTGAAAAGTTTACACTGGCATTAAAGATTCACTTCAAATAAGAAGTGGTAGCTCTTATTTAAGATCCATGTTCATATATAGTCCACAGCAAACTTACTCCCCATAAATCAAACTGTTACTTCTCCATAACTCATCTCAAGCTATTCTGCTCTCTTTTCTAATCCAAAGAGAAACTGTCAGTCATGTTTATGGGTCAATTTTCAGTTTATTACTTTGGTTGACTAACAGGCTTCCTTGCTAGCTCTGACCTATACTTGCCATTGTAAAATAATTAGAAGTGATGCTTCAAAGTATTTACTGCTGTGGGTTTATTAACATTAAGTTTTGCTTTGAAAAAGAAGAAACATGCCTAGCTGAAGACAATAAAACCTTCAGTGAGGAAAGAAGACTCCCCTCACTACAGATACTTATGGTCAATTTTCTGCATTTCGTAAACATCCTTAAACAATAAAAGAATATGTACAAATTACTATTTTTTTAAAATAGTAATTTAATGTAACACTATTTTATATTACATACATAATATTTTTGTCTCTGCTCCCTGACACTAAATTCAGGAGGCAGATTGACAAGTGACATAAAGGTCTGATATATCAATATTCAGCACACTTGAACTGGCCACTACTAAGATAATATGAACTTTTTTTTTCACCTTGTATCACTCTCATCTTGCATCACTTGTATCACACAGTTTATTGAAGTAGGAATCTAAGAATGTAACAAAAATCTGCTTGTTTAGATTTATAACCATTTTGTGACAGTTTAGAAGGCTAAAAAGCTCTTGAACACCTCAAACCTCAAAACCTTCAATAAGGAGAGGACATATCAATTGAAAGAAAAATATTTGTGTGCCTGAAGCTTATTTTAGAGAAAAAAAAAAAAAAAACAGCAAAAACACCCCAAAACATTATAGACCATTTATAAAACACTAGAAGTTGGCTCTAGAGATAAATTTATCCAGAATGCATTAGATGGAGTTTCTGAGGGGTTTTTAACCTGGTTAGCAATGATTACAGTGTCATCCTTTGCATTGCTGTGATATTTCACCAAGATGTATCATTTAGAAACAATTGTCATTTCTGAAGCACTCTTTCTTTAGCAGGGATAGTGACAAATATGTATCTAAGCCACTATTTGGCTGTTGCTAATAGATTAATGGGAAGTTTGCAGGGCTGAAAGTCAAATGAGGTAGAATAGAAAGCCTGAACTTCTGCCATAGAAAAGAGAAATGGGTCAATTCAGAGGTGATAGGGGACCGAAAGTTCAGATTCAAAAATTCAGAGCCATTTTTCTTTCAATCTAAGAGCAGACACATAACTTTTGGCTCAAAGGGTTTGACTCAAAATTTTCAACCTTTCATTTCACATGTAAGTGACAAGCAATAGACAGGTGCTGACACTGGTCACATGACAGTGCAAAGAGCTTTTTAATGTGCCACTAGGTTATTGGCCACAGGGAAGAGAACTCGCTTAGCTCAGTATCATTTCATTATCATGTAAAGATACACTCAGATTTAAGTCTGGGAGTAATCTGAAAACCTCTGCAAATAGTCCCAAATTATTCACCTTCCCATTTTGGGCACATGAACTAGATGGGGAACAGTCTTTATTGCCCCTTCATAGTCAATTAAAAAAATTAAATTTGCCCTTGCCACATCCAGTAAACTGATTGCATTTAGATGAATTTAGACAGAGACATAAAGTATATTTGTAAATAATTAGTAATGCTTGTGTTGCTCCACAGCTGAAGTTGCTTTTAGTGCTTCTTCTGATAAAAATTAAAAGAAAAAAAAAAATCATGTCTTTTAATAGGTTGATACCAGACATTAGGCTTTAGGTACACTGCCTGCCCTTAAGACATACTTGGAGCACCATGTACATGCATAGCTCTGGAGCGGACTGCTGGGGTCCAGCTCTGCCACTGGCACTAGGGCTGGCAGTGACCAGAGGCACTCATGGCAGCAAGCAGGGAGCTGGAAGGGGAAAAAAAGAAGAGGTTCTCTGTATTCACAAGTGAAGCCTTTTATACTGAGCCCTTCCGACCCTGAAATACAGGTGTACCAAAATCTCATCTCACCAGCTTGGAACTCTTCAGGATGGGAGCAGCTGAAGGGGCACAATAGTGTCAAAGACTTACTTTTTTCAAATTTAGAGACACAAAGAAAAACTAT
This sequence comes from Ceyx melanurus, assembly GCA_024611195.1. Lineage (NCBI taxonomy): Eukaryota > Metazoa > Chordata > Aves > Coraciiformes > Alcedinidae > Ceyx > Ceyx melanurus. Next base: position 14,075 of record JANHGL010008971.1, read on the forward strand.
TTTTTTGTTCACTCCCATTTAATTCCTTTTACCAGTACTAGAGAGCATGGGAAAGCATAGTCCTGCAGTGGATAATATGTCTGCAGTGTTCAATCCCACACAAACTATTTTGTGGGAGCACATGGGTTAAGGTATGGAGCATTTGACTGCTGAAATATGAGATTCATGAAATGACTGCATGAACACATTCTTCTCTTAAACATTTGCAGAAAGTTAACTGAAGTGGTAGAATATTTGAATTAACTTCTCTAGAAATTCTCCACAAGACCAGGTATGTACGTTACTCAAATTATGTACATAAAATAAAAACACAGTAAAAAAAAAAACTGTTCTGATTTTCATTCGCTGATCAAATGCACTGGAAGGATTAATTCATTCTTTGTTGTTTTCAAAACCAGGATACCATAATAGATATGTAAATGCTGAGTCTAATTAATGAATTACAATTCAAGCTGCAGACAAGGTGTTACTTTTTAGGTATTGTATTGATTGAATTCTCAGAGCCTTTTGTGTTTTGTTTTGTTTTAAGTGTACCATTATCCTCCAGCAAAATGTTTGATTTATGATACAGATACAGTGGAAGTTTTAAGTTTTATCCCCAGATGTCTCATAAAAAAATAAAGACAAAGCAAGCATCTAACTAGGAATGACACCAAATGTCAACATCTCAGCAATTTATACAAGAAATGTACTCTCACATGGGTAGTGCTGTAGAGAACCAGGGTAAAACAAAATAGATAGGTCATCCACAGGGGGGAAAAAAGGCCACTTAGAGATTATTAGATAATACATTTTTTTGGTGGAACCTTAATCATTCACACTCAGCTTTGTTTTCCCAACAAAAATCAACATGTCTTTTCCTCACTTTTATTTGACCTTGTTTGCTAGTGTATAGCCTCCCTGATAAGCAATTCTAAGTCAACAATACAAGTTTCATTATTACTTACATTTTTCAACCACTGATTAATGCACAGCCCAAATCTATGCTCAAGACCTTTGTAAACTACAACAATCCTTCTGCACCTGGAAAGTCTTGGAGGCAAAGCAGTATGATTTGAGTTGGGAGAAGCTACATAGTTAATTTAGCACTAGCACGAACCTGAACTTACAGAACGTAGTGTGCATTGCTGTTATTTTAAACTTACTTTTATACTACTATGCTGTGAAGTGTAACTTAAAAAATTATTCAGTGGCCAAGAAGAATTTACCTGGTTACTGCCCCCCCCCCCCAGTTCTAGGTAAACAGCATCCTGCTGTGCAGGGGTGACCCACCCTAGCAGATGAGCTGCACAGAACCTCTGCACAAAATGACAAATGGTACTTTTCAGCCCAGCTGCTGCATACTCACTGCCACACTCTGCGAGTGATACCAGCAATGTTACAGCCCATGCACACAAGGAAAATGAGTTCTTCACTCTGTGTGGTGTTTTCATATTTAGAGATGAGTGTAAACAAACCTGCATAGTCACCACCATAATTCTTAAGGGGACAACACACCATCTCTGCAGAGCAGCTATTAGTTAGACTTAGCCTTTAGGAAGATGTTATTTAAACATTGGAGAACAAGTCTATTAGATTGTTTGCTGGTATTACAGCAGAGCAGTACCTAGACCTAAAGGTTGAGTTTAGACTATTTTGGGGGTTTTTTTTCAATCTTTATATTTGCATGGAAATACCCCAAAACCCCTTTAAGTGGATCTGACAGATATTCTTCTCAAATATTGATGTGAGGAAAAACACCCAACAGTAAAGACAATACAGAAAGCTGGTTGAAGAAGAAAAACACTGACAATTTGACAGTGTCCTTTAAAACTGAATAAGTGAAACCTTGCCAAGTCTTTGAGACAATCAAGAGGAAAAAACCAACTAGTTTATAGTAATGCCATAAAACTCTGTATTGACATTTCCAGAACAAGTGTCTCAATATTTTTCCCCATAGGATTTTTTTAATCATCTACTACTGTAGAAATAGGTCAAAATTAAAATGAAATAATTCCTAGTCCAAAATTGTTTTTCCACTGGATTTGATTTAGAGGAGAACTTGGAGCTCCATGAGCTTATTTTATAAGAAAAGTAAATATTGCATCCTTTGTGAGGCACTCTGATCATACAGTCAGATTTAGATAATAAAGCTTAGTGACAGCTAAAAAGCTAACTGACAGGAGGGAAAAAAAAAAAAAGGCAAAAAACTCCACACAAAACCCAAGAACAAAAAACCACAACATCAAACCAGCATTAAATTACTCAGGACAGTTGCTCTAGTTCAGATCCCTGCCTGACAAATGATGCTAACTGAAAGTCCCAGTCCTAGTGCTCTGCTTACCAGGGTGTGATGAAGATTCACCACCTTTACCAAGAACAGAGAACACCATCCCAACAGATGTTCGAGTCTCAGGTGCCTATTAGCTCTCCAGATATACTTACTTAACCTGTGTGTCCTTAATTGGACCTCTCCCAACCTCCTGACTGCAGACTTCTCAGAACCATGCTAATCACTGCACACCAACCCACAGGGCCAAGCAGGACAGGGAGCTCAGGGCTGATCTGGCGGACAAGTAGCTCATGGCATCAGTCACGGCTCCAACTGGCACTAAAAAAAGAGACATGAGATGTAGGGTGGAATCTGAAGGGGGAAAACCCCTTACACACTAAAGCTCTGGGAAAACAAGTGCTGGGAAGCTGCTTTTCTTTCCCTGTGGAAAAGGGATGAGGTTGGCCCATTGGTATTTCTCCAAAGGCAAAATTCCACAGAGCAGAGGCTGACTGAACCTCCCAGATTCACTCTGCGGCTACAGGCAAGCTTTTTGGACTGGATTAAGAGCCTGAACACATGGCTGTGATCAGAGGCCATGCAGAAGAAGCATTTGTGCCCCAGGCAGTCCAGTGTACTCAGGGTGAACAAAGAGCAGAGCAGCTTCTATCTCCATGCTTCAAATGGTGCAAAAATATGTCCCTGCTAATGCTACTCGTTCTGGTCCTGCGGCTAGTGGCAAAGACTGCTGTTTCTGCTTTTTCTGATCTTTGGGGAAGCTTGTGGCTCTGGAGGCTTTAAACCTCATGCTTCAATTATGCAGAGATTGAGATTGTGCTTAAATACTGCAGTAATAGGTGCAGGTGTTAAATAGCAGAGGTTTTCTGATGCGACCAGAAAACCTGCATTTAATATAAATTGCAGTGCAAACACTCAGTTTGATCAGTAATTCAGCTTAGTTATTCACTTCTCTTCCCAATTTGAGATAACTTTTTTCTAAAAAAGAATTATTACAACTTGTAAGAGAAATGTTGTTCTTTTAATCCATCTTTGAACTGAGGTGCCTACCTACCAGAATAAATCAGGACTTGAGTGCATTGAAAAGAGTGGGTCAAAAGCAAATCTCTGCCTGCTTCCATTGCTGCTATGTAAAAGTGAACTATAATTATGTTTCTACATACTCAGATACAAAAAGAGGGTCATTATACCTGCTCTCCCAAGCACCACTGGTACTATTCACTAGTTAATTGTCCATTTCTGCTTTTCCAAATATAAAATGGTGGTTATAACAAGTATTTATCTTCAGTCCTTGGCTGCTTGACAAGGATTATTCAGTGCTTAAAAATGCAAGCTGAAGTGAATTAACAGTTGAACACCTTTTTTTAATTATTATTTTTAATGTTTAAATGTCTGTCTTAAGAGTCCCAGGCTTTTTCAGAAGAGCCAGATGCTACTTCTTTACACTGCCTCAGACCTGTAGTGAACTACTCAAGAGGGCAAGAGTGAAGGAATGAGCACTGCCCACACAGCAGGTGGGGGATGAGTAATTTAATTCCTACTTGCAGACACAAGCTTCTATCTCCTCTGCTAAATACTTTTACTGTAGAGAGGCAGTGTGCCACATCTATTCTTAAAGGACTTGTTTTGTGGTGGGCAGATGCAGGCTTTGACTTTAAAGAGGGAGAAAGTAATAAATATTTAAAGACACCCACAGGTAGTTTGTGAATAGTAGTTAGCATCTGTTCAGACCACAGAGGATGCTTCAAGAGCTTGCCCTTCACCACTTGCACAACTTCCACTTCAAACATGAGATGCTTCACTTATCTTCCTGCAGTTACATCTGCCAATATAAATTGTCTATTTAGAATACAGAAATGGACCACCATTAATGCCTCATTAAGTACTAAGAGCTGAAACTTCTGTCATGAACCGTTTAAAATGCGTTTTTTACTAATATCGCAGTAAGATTTAGATCTGCAAATTTGATGTCTTAAGATGTTGAAGATTTTCCTACTAACAACACAGAGGAACACACCTTAACTGAGCCTTATGATATATTCCAAGTGGCATGCCCTTTCAAGTTTACCTTATACCTCACCTCTACTCCACATGACTGAAATAAAGCAAGTTAAACACAGGGCAAAGTATTGCATCAAATGCTCTTCAGAATCATAGAATGTTTAGGGCTGGAAGGGCCCTCCAAAGGTCATCTAGTCCAGCCCCCCTGATGTGAGCAGGGATACCCTCAACTAGACCAGGTTGCTCAGAGCCTTGTCCAACCTCACCTTGAATATCTCCAGGGATGGGGCCTCAACCACCTCCCTGGGATGCCTATTCCACTGTTCTACCACCCTCAAGGTAAAGAACTTCTTCCTGATATTTAGTCTAAATCTCCTCTTCTCTAATTTAAACCCATTTCCCCTCATCCTTTCACTACAGGCCCTTGTAAACAGACCCTCTCCAGCCTTCCTGTAGGCCTCCTTCAGGTACTGGAAGGTGCTCTAAGGTCTCCCTGGAGCCTTCTCCAGGTTGAACAACCCCAGATCCTTCAGCCTGTCCTTGTAGGAGAGGTGTTTCAGCCCCCTGATCATCTCTGTGGCTCTCCTCTGGAACCGCTCCATCAGGTCCATGCCTTTCCTATGTTGAGGGCTCCAGAACTGGATGCGATACTCCAGGTGAGGTCTCACCAGAGCCAAGTAGAGGGGCAGAATCACTTTTCTTGAGCTGCTGGCCACACTTCTCTTGATCAGAGATATTCTGAATATCCTTCAACAAGGAGGCAACTGGTTTAAGACTAAGATCTCTTATGGAACTGCTACAATCTTTTTTCTTTAAGAAAAGAAACCTGGATGAGAAAATATTTGTTTCTGCTTAAGCAATTTTTTTATTAATCGTATTAATGAGTCTAAGGGGCTGTTTGACTTTAAAATAACTACATGATAATACTGTTTAATTGCTTAAGTTGTGTAGGCTGTTCGGAAAGTTTTTCAGGATTCTGCATTAGATATGTAAATGTATGTGTAATTATACATCTCTTTTTATACTACATTGTTTAGTCTTTTGTGCTTTGGACAAAATTTTAGAAGCACCAGGAAAACAAGCATAAGTTTTGATTTAACTGACTGATTGGAATAAAATGTCCACTGTAAGTAGAATAGCATGCAAAGGCCACAAGAGAAAAAAAAAAACAACAAAACAAACAAAAGCTCCCATACCTGTATCTTTGCTTTGGAGACTGCTTTTCAACTGACTTAAAAACATGTCCAAGATAATACAAAGGGAAGAATAAAAAGTTTCAGTTTGTTGCAAACTATGTTAGAGTGAAGGGTGAATTGAATTTCTTAAAGGTCAATTTTGCTAGCTGTGTTGAACCTGACCAAGAGGAGCAGACACCCAGGACCACGGCCACACCCCAGAAAATCTTCTTGATTTGTGACACAGAGCATTTCCAGCAACACTGGGTCACCCTTCCAACACCTTCCATCCCAGCTTGCATCTGTGCTTCAGCTGGGGCTGGAGACTCCCGGGAGCACTCATCCCCACTTGATTGACTTCACTTCTTCACAGGAAAGGCAAATTATTTACATATATAGGGTTTAGAAACTTAAAACTGAAGTGGCTGAGATTTAGATCTCATCTTGTGACTCTGGGAATTGATGCCTGGTAACAGACAGTCTGTGAAGCACAGACAAGCACCTAATACAATTTATCTCAGTTAGATTTGCCCACTTAAGTATTTTGGGAACCAGAGTCAGAGATGAGGCTTTAACCTGCCCTTGCTCAAGAGAGCAAGTAAAGCAAAAAATAAGACAAACTTCCCCTAAAATGTCATCAAGTTCTCAGAGCTGAATGAGTCTCTGAAATGGAAGGGAAGGGGCCCACAGACAAATTACCCTAAAGAAAACTGTGATGTTTTCAGCAGCTCCTGCAGCACAGCTGCAATTGGCAGCCTCTAGATCCTGCCATCCAGTCCATAGGCCAGTTTTGCTTAATGCTTAGGACCTAAACTCCAGTCAACAGAAGCTACTGTGAAGGTGGAATCTTGCTAGTGGACTTAAGATTTCTGTAAACTGACCTGTAAGGCAACATGTACAGTTTTGTTTTGGTTCAGCTTATAAACTATTGCTGATGAGTTTTATATACACAGTGGACTTCCTCTGGACTATTTAGAGAGAAAAGGAAATTACATGTGTGACTTGACCCCAGAAATGTCCACAGAATAGAAATAGTTCTTTTCAGAGAGACTGAAGCCTGTATATATCATCATATAAAGCTTGATAGAAAGGACTCATCTGACCAGGCTTGCTGTGTATGACCTTGATTCCATATGTTGAAAAGCATTTAAAAAATGGTTAAATTAAAGTCCAAAATGCCAGGCACAAAGAAAATGAGAGGCTATTCTGGTGAAGGAAGCTCCAGATATCACATACACATAAAAGACCAATTGATAAGGTTCATGCACTTTCCCATCAGGAGGGACCACTGGTCTGCAGGTTCCCCCATGTCCTCCCTTGAGATGGATCTCCACCTGCTCCCACAGCTATGCTTTTTCCTTTATAAGGTCATAATATACACTTGAACCCTCAGCTCCTCTTCCACTCACCTGGCATGAAGTCTATCAGTCACAAAGCAAAGAAGCAAAACTTCCATGAGGAAAGCAGAGGACACTATTCCTCTGCCTAGCAGCCTGGCCTCAGCCTGCAGAGCAAGACCATTAAAACAAGAAAACCAAAGCCTCACCTCCAGCCTGGAGTCCCCTATCCCTAACCAAGACAGTCATAGCAAAGACACTTTGGGCAGTGCTTTTTAGAAGGAATTGGTGCAAGTTATTATGATGGATCAAAACCAATAGACCTTAGCTGTTTCTCTACTAAGAATGTCTGTCTGTACCCAATTTTTTTTTCCTACGTTCACAAGACATTTCAGAATTAAACACAAACAATTTAAGACACTGCAGTGTCTCATTGACACAAACTAGGGCACAGATTATGAGGTGAAAAGCATGCCTTACCTCTTACATTTTTATTAAATCATGGATCAATCTTTTTTGCAACCTAATAATCAAACGTTTACACCGTCTTTACAGGGTATAGCATGGAACTACCATTATTCTGGTTGCCATTCATACATATTGAAAACCTCTTTCAAAACATCACTCTTTTGCCTGTACACTGCAATAATTTGTTTTTCCAAGAGAAGTATATTAAGATAAAACTGAGGGCTATTCTGGAACCAGCTTTTCAACAAAATATTTCAACCAATGTACCTAGAGGGTATACTTGTTTTCTTGGAATAACTTCTAAGTTATGGTATATATATTAAAAAGCTGCAAGATGAGAATTCAGAGATGGACTGTGTTATTCTTTCAAGTCATCACAAGAGCACAGGGAAGTATTGAAGGGGTAAGTTTGTCAGTGTGTGTCTAAGCTTATTGTATTATCTGGTTTTGGTTAGAACCCCATACCTAAACCATCCTGTCATTGCAATGAATTTGTCCCATAGCACAGAAGGATGGCTACGGAAGTCAGAAGACACTGCACTATGAGCTATCAGGCACCTGATGTAGTTCTGAGTGTGTAGAACAGAGTGAATACAATAGCTTCCAAAGATTCTTTTCCTTCAAATGTGTTGGATGTTACAGGAGAGAAATAAGACAACAGTTAAAGTGTTTGTCATCTGCATTATAACATTTTGCTCTGAAATGGTAATGTGACATTTTTCTGAAGTTTCAAACTGTGTGCAATAGCTTGCTAGAATTATGTGGGAAAATACCCCTAAGGCTTTTTTCCACATTATTGTATTTCCTGTATTACAACAAATGTTTATCTTAATTTTCAGAGCACTGATTGTGAGAAAAGAAGAAGCAACTTAAAGTTCACTGCTATCATGAAATGCAGAAAACTTCACATGTTTTTAATCTAATGACAGCTTGCAGTGTAATTGTTGCTTCTACACTGACTACTCAAAGTGAGTGATGTTGACATAAGATAATAAGCCATAGCACAAAGCATCTAACATATAAAGAAAACCCTGGAAATGGTGTAATAATGACAGGTCATAAATGTAATTCATAGACACCAGACTTATTCGTGGATAGATGTCCACCTTTTACCAAACAATTCTTTTTTGGCTTCATTTGTATTCCCTTCTCTATCATCTTCCACTTACTCTGAAGAAAATGAAATGTAAACTAAAAGGCTCCATCAGGCGCTGAATATATTGTAAACTTTAGACTTGGCAGTGTTAGCTCAGATTATTGCTGTAAACAGAGGGCTGCACAACACCAGAACTCTGCCAGGGATCCCACACATAGTGTTCAGTCAGGACACTCTCCAGCACCCACAGGAGACATCTCTGCCACAGCAGGACAAGAGCAAGTACAAGGACTCCTTTGCTGAACAAGCTTGCAGGTGTTGTGGGCATCAGTTTGCTGTTATTCTACTATTGACACTAATGGCAACAGCATAATAATGTTTGTTCTTTAAAATATAAATGTGGAAATGAGACCCAAGAACCCACGTTCAGGTCTTCAAAGGCATCTACCCATATTACTCCTAACGAAGTGATGTGAGGCAGAACATCTCATTGAGGAGATGGACCAATAAGTTTTTCATCTGAAGTCAGAGATTAAGTCTCCAAGTGACTTTTCAGCTATGCTGATACCTTAAGACTTTTACCAAAAAAAGGTGCTATTTTAAAAAATATATCCCCCTCAAATAATCAAACACAACAAAATTAATCTGAAAATTTCACAAGAACTAGGGTATTTTCTTAATCTTTTTGTTTTGTTTTGTTTTTCTGATACCAGAAGAGAAAAATATTCTAAACTTCTGAAATACTGCACTTCTAATAGCATCATAGTTGGTTTGGCACAACACAGCAATACCCAGTTATGAGAAGAACTGATTGTAGAATGTCTTTCCCCATACAGAAGCAGTTCAGTATTCAGAGTCTAGAGCTACATAATCCTCTAAAGCTGAGAGATGGTCAGCAATTACTTCAAACAACAACATTTGTTTTGCCTTTTGCCTAGAATTGCCTATCTGCCAGAGCAAAATAAAAGCTCCCAATGGCTGAAGGACATATGTTCAGTAATGTAAATCAGGGACTTCCAAACAACCTAGTAACATTTGTTCCTCCATCCTCTACACTGTCTTTGAAGTGTCCCACCCAAGCACAGATCTCGGCAAGCCATGATTACAATAGCTTGTGAAATCTGTCAGATCACACAATAAAGCAGGAAGGAAGGCTGCAGATTTTCCTGACGTGAAAAAACTGAGGGCATTAAAGGACATTTCTGGGGTTCCCAAGAACTTCCACAAGGACAAAGAGAACCCACATGGGGACTATGGCTCTGTATCTCTTGACAATTAGATAAATCTGGTAGAAAACACAAACTTGATCAAAACAGAACCACTCCGTGCCCCAAAAGCAAATCCAGCTCTAATTACGTGCTTGCACTGACAATTAGCTGCACTCATAAGGCAGCTAAAGAACTGTAAAATCAGGTTAAGACAAAGATGCAAGGTTTCCTCACCACTGCACTGTTAGTATACCAAAATATAATTAAATGATTTAGACAAACACCAAGTCCAATTTCTACTTCTTTCTCAGCAGATTAGAGAAATTGCACTCAAAGCAGCTTGTTAAGCTGTAAGTAACATTTTTAAAAAGTCATTTAACAATCTGTTCCTTATACATCTTCTTTCCAGCCAAATTGCACCTATAAAGTTAGAACAGAACTGCTTTGGAATCAAACAAACACGAGTTGCATATTTTTATTACACATGAGGTGGTTAGTGTATTACAACTCAATTAGTAATTACATACTTTTCTTTCACAGCACTCTACAAGCACTCCAGAAAAACCTTTTTATCTGTTTACAGCATAAAATTACATTTAAGTCCGGTATGTCCAATGTCAGGAAGTTGGTATGCACAGAACAATGAGGTCTGTGCATCATCTTGCATTGTCTTACACACCTAACCTTCCCATGGGTTTCTGAGTGTCCATTTTTGAAGTTTGTTTGAAGTTTAAAGAGCACCTCATGTCAGTTTGATGGTTTCCAAAGCACTATCACTCGCCCAGTCCCATATACTAAGGGCAGGCTGAGCTTTACAGCAGTACCATCAAGCAGATAAAAACACAAGGTCCCAGTGACCAAGCACAGAGCCAGAAAATACCACAGCGAGCCATTCCACTGTCAGTTGGCCCGAGAAGAGCAGCAATGCCCAAAGAAGCATGGCTCAGAGCAGCTCTGCTGTTGAGTCCCACAGTCAAGAACATTCATTAGGGCTCCTGGGAAATTTCTACCTTCAGATCAGAATGTTGCTCAAAGTATCTTGTTCTCTTTTTAAGTGGAATTTACTTATCCAGAGAAGACCCCAGTGCTTCCCACAATGAATAGTTCTTAGTGTCAGTCCCTCATCAATGAATAAAACACTGAGGCAACCTGTGCCTGGGATTTTCATTGACCCACAGGGCAGCACTGAGGTGCACATTTGCATCTCTTTTTGCTCAGTTATTAACACTAAATATTGCTGGCTCTTTCTTTCATAAAGGGTCACTGGTACCAGAGTAGTATAGAGAGGGGTTTTTTTTTGTCTCATGAATAATCAATCAAAAATCTGTTTTGCCTTTCTATAGACCAAGCACTCTAAGGATTAAAAAAAAAAAAAAAAATCCTTTCCCCTCTCCATGTGTGTTTTCAAAACAGTTTTGATTAAACTTTCCACTGGATTCTTCATTCCAGTGGGAAACAAACTGTATTTGTTTCTGTGGACATGTATTTATGCTTACCCATGGCAAGTGGGTGGCTGCAGAACAATCATGGAGTAGATCAGGCTATTAAAAGCAAAGTGATCTTTGCATTATTGAAGCTTGTTGTCATGCATATATTATCCAGCATAAATTTTAAATTACCATTTTTGAAGCATGAGGTCACTGTTCTTATGTGCTCCCACATGAATTTGCAAAAGATGGTCCTGGATGATCTGAAGACATCAGACATGTTCTCTACGGCCTTGCCATTCTATCACTCAGTATGTGACAGCACAGCTGCTTCAAAAAGTTAGGTAGAAAGAACACACAGATGTGTGGGCAGGAGCAAAGGTACTGTCTTACTGGACAAGTATATGCTGAATTTCTTGCCTTTGTAACACAGAGTGGGCACCAGCAAGATCTTATTCCCAAAAATCAAAAGGCTCAAAGTATTGAAAAAATCTGCAAGGAGGAATGACACTAGTCCTTTTCCATGAAGCTTAAGATACACTCCAAAGAAAAAATAGCTTTTCTACTCTTGTTGCATTTGTAAAAGGCTTAGGGAATTATAGAATATTCAGGATCACAAAAAAAAAAAAAAAAAAAAAAAAAAAAAGCAGCTGTATTAGTTCTCTTCATCTAGTTAAGTCATTATTCAGCCCCCTTCAGGAATACCAAGCCTGACAGGTGCTCCAGGCAGGGAGATCTCTAGCTTGAGAAGACAGAAATGTATATTCAACTTGGTAGGTGAATTTTGTCTAGGTCAACTTTAGTTACCTGGAGTTGTTGGAGGCAAAATAAATTCATAAATGTACTTGAGAAAATGAATTAAATAACAACTGTAACAACTCTTTACAGAGACGCACATAGGTGAATTTCTGCTCCCCAGCCTTTCTAAACTGTTTAGGGCAAGAGGATGCAACACTAAGCTGAGACATCTCTGTGTAATTTTTGCCCACTCTGCTCAAGTATCCCATCTATGACACAGTAAATATGATAAATGTAATTAAATATCACTGGACATTTGGTTAGAGTGACAACCAGTCACATGTATACAGTAACAGAATTATGCAATTTCAATTCATACTTTTTATAATAATAATAGTAATAAAATTACTTATCTAGCTTTCTGTAGTTTAGGATAGGCAGTGTCTTCTGGTCTAGCCTATCATGCAAGGTAGAATGCTAAAATTTGGAGAGAGCTCCCTAGAAGCATATGTTACATTTTCATTTGTGTTGACACTGTTGCTGATGAGGATGAAATTCAGAGAAATAATAGCCAGAAGAAAGCTGCAATGAGATTGTTCATCTAGCTTGATGTTGAAAAGACAGAGACAGCCAAACTCTATCAATCTGGTTTACATTTGCAAATGCCACTAGGCAACACTTTTTTTCCCCACAAGTTATTCTTTTGCACAGGTAGAACATATTCTTCAGAAATTTAAGATTCACGTGTAAACTATAATTGATATTAATGTTTGTCATCAGTACCTTAAGTTTTAGGATTAAAACTACATAGTCAATTTTTTACCTGAAAGTTAAAGCTAAGCAGCATGAGAAAAGTGTGTGCAAAGAGAATAATTAATGCAAAGTCAATGAAAAACACAGAGGGACAAAACACATCACAAAAAAAAAAAAAAAAAAAAAAAGGCAGGGGGACAGACACTAAAAAAAAAAACTACTTCCTTCTCTCTCTGGAAAAAAAAAAAAAAAAAGGAAGAAAAAAAGAAAAAGAGGGGAGTGTTGCAGGAAGCCACTTCTGCCCAAGAAGTGAATAGAAGGTCTTCATTCTCAGGCAGATACTCCCTTAGGACTGGATATGTGGGAAACATGTCCACCAAAAGTTCTACATCAGGACTCACTTTTCAGGTTCCCTTTCCCTTATACCTCAGTATCTGAGACAGAGCAAAAAAACAAACTCTGGTAAGAGGTCAGAAAAGAAAGGACACTGTTTGTCCCTGCCAATCACATGTGGATGAGTCATTTCTTGCTCAGTGAAGAGAAAGGGTGGACTTTTTAGTACTCCATTATTTGGCAGCACTGCTTGAAACTGTTCTACCTGTGCAAAGCTCCTCATTTCACCACCTGCAGGTCTGAGACTACTGATCACACACAAAAATAATAATACATTTCTCTAGATTTGGAACACGAGGATGCTGTTACGGAATATGCCACAGGCCCCTTATTCTGCCCTTTGCCTTACAGTAATGGCCATCACATCAATATGAAAAAGCCCTCAAAAATGAGCTGAGAGAAACAGAAATAAAGAAACACAACCATGTGTCTCAGTAGTGTCATCACTCCCCGTTTCTAGGAAATGCTCCAATTTACCCAGGCATTAAGTACGTACACAAGTACATCCCTATACATCTTAAAATTTAAATACATACTTGAACACTGCAAAGGAACTTCAACTGAAGTTCGAAGATAACAGCTTAGTTCTTTTAAGATGAAATGGCATTATCATTATATAATTAATCTGAAATATCATAATTCACACCTATAACCTTGTTCTAACATCCTCCAAACACTGCAAGTTTTAGTCCTCCAAAAGATTCCCATCTTGATCTCCTCAGAGGTTAAGGAAAGGCAAAGGTCATACACAGATTAATTAACACTGTTGTTTGAAAGTCTCTATTAAGCCCAAGATAAGGACAGTTCAACAGAATGCAACTAATGAGCACCAATTTTGTTTTAAATCAATACTCAATTAAATATTTCCTGCAGTCTTCTCCATTAATTGCTTCACAGGAGGACAAATGACATTTTAACTGCCTGTAGGCTGGTAACAAACACTTTCCCTTATTTTGTAATCGTCTTTCTTCCTGGCACCCTCAACTCTTACTCCTTTATCCTATCCAAACATTCAGTGAATCAAAGGGTGATATGATAATATACATAGAGGTAAGAAAAAATAAATAAATTTTAAAATGCAGCTTTTGACCACAAAAACATATTAGCATAAAGAGTAGCAAATAAAAATAGAGTATCTGTGAAAGTTATAACTTTAGTCAAAAATACATCTCTAATGGATTTTGTTCTTCATCTGCAGAAGCATCTCAATTATTTATTTATTTATTTAT
>JANHGL010008975.1:0-22934 GCA_024611195.1 Ceyx melanurus
TGGGTGACTTGGTCTAGGTGCTCCTGCTCTGGCAGGGGGGTTGGACTAGATGATCTTCTAGCTCCCTTCCAACCCCTGACTTTCTGTGAGTCTGTGAATGTCCGTGCAAGGAGAAAATTAACATTAACTTCCTGCAATCTTCTTTTTATTACCTTCATTGTGATTCTGCACCTTCCAATCTGTGAGGTGTATATGAGGCTTCTGCTGGAACAAAAGAATTGCCTCAGGAATATCACAGACCAGCTGAGATGTGTGCTGGTGCTTAAATATGCCACTTGAGATACAGAGTAGCTGACATTGCTTCATTTTCCAGATAAGTTGGATGCAGTTAAATCCATGTGTGGAGTGCTGTATTGGCTTTACATCAAGATCACAATTACACTGATGATTACAGAAGACACAGCAGATAATCTCCTGGCCTCCTGCAGACACAAAGAAAGCTGCTTTCTACACTGCTCTTTCCTGATCATTCCGTAGCAGCTGGGAATGTAATGCTCAGAGCACAAGGCCACTGCTGAAGGGAAAGTACATCATCATCCCTGTGTTTTGTGTGATGTTGCATTGGCCTTTTTGTGAAGCCTTCTAATGCTTCCTTCTGCAGCCTTGAACAAAGAGATGTGCCAAGTTGGAATCCTGTAGAATATTAAAGAGCTTACCATCCACTCACTTGGGGATGTCGGCCTTAAAAGTTGAATCATCAGATAAAAGGGAGTGAGAAATGTGCAGTTGGAGCTGTTGTTACTTTTCAATACCCTTGTCTTTAAGAATAGTTTGAAAGGGACTGATACCTGTCACACAGAAGTGACTTTAAATCAACAACTGTTATGGCCTACTTACTGGAAAAGAAAAATGCATTCTGTCACTCAACTACATCTATTAATCAGCTTCTTGGTACATGCTGGATGTGGCTGTCCCTAAGCAGGATGAGATGCTGCTTTTGCAATCTGCAGGGTGTTGACGTTTCCATTCTGAAGTGAGAAGAAACTGAGATCTTCTACATTTTTAATGAGACTGAGTGAAAAAGCTACACTTTAAAATAGACGAAAGCCTGTGTAGGGAATTTACAGTCTGTATCAAGAAGATATTTGAATCTGGATCCCTCTTCACTCAGGTAGTTGATCCAGTGACAAGCCAATCAATTATTTTAGTTGGGTATTTTTCCCTCCATGCATTAACCTGTCTGCTGACAGAGAAAGGCTTTATACAAAAAAAAACTTCATCAGAACTAGCATGTGTCTGTAAAAAATCCCTTTCTTATCAATTCTTTGATCGAAACCCCTCATTCTTTATTAAATTCCCAAACTGTTCTGCTTGGTTTTGCTTTACAAATAGAGGAATAAGTTTCAACCCTTTTTTTTTTTTTTTTTTTTTTTTGAGAAATCTGTCTTTTACTTGGGAAACCAGACTCTGAGATTTCTTCCTTCTTTTTCAAGATGTTGGCCATCTTTTCAATCAGTGGTGCTGCTACGTGTTGTCCCTTTTATCACATAATTTTTATTGAGAATGGTAGGGTTGGAGAGTGGATAACCCAAAAGTAGAACTGCAGTGCAATAGAAGTGCTTGCTTTTGTCTCTTCTGTCTCCTATTCCTCCCTAATTTCACACTGCAATTAGGACAGTAAAATGACTGGTCCAGCTGTCATGGAAGCCTGATTTGTAAAGTACAGTTTTGAAAATGAATATATTATGCTTTTTATAGCTACTGTCAACAACTACCAGGACAGAACAACTTGTGCAGCTGGCATAGGAATCCAATGTCAAAGCTCAATTTAAGAAAACATTCTGCTTTCTTGGGCAACTGTCAGATGTAACAACTGAATTTGGCCTTGATTTAATCTTTCCTTTCCAAATTCACAGAAAAACAACTGTCTGGTTGGAACACAGGTGCAGAAAATAGATGAGGAAGAGTGAATTAAAGAGCAGCAGCACTGTGGGTTGTGTTCATGATTCCTTCAGTGAGAGGCAGGATGCTCAGCTGATAGGTGGACATTTCTCCCCAAGACACTTAAGAGGATAGTTTAGTGGAAAAAGTTTTTCTTGAGATTGTTGAGACTTCAAGCACTGTTATTTAAAAGGGAAATGAGAGACGTTATTATCTATATCCTACAAAATATTATGTTAACCTGTCAAAACACAAGGTCAACCTACACAGGATTACTATTAATATAGTTATATATTTTTTCTGTAACAACTGTGCATGGGATGCAATGTGTTAAATTCAAACATGAATTTCCAGATGCAGAAGGTGAGGAATGGTAGCCTTTGGGATGGGATGCCAGACTGACTCTGGAAGCTGTGACTGATTCACAGAATATATGCCTGATATCCTGCATGTGTAATGGCAGCACAGGTTTCAAATGAATGTGAGGGTGGTAATAGCCCTCACTTTTTTTTTTTTTTTAGCATAATAAATAAATTTCAATTGCTAAAAATGGACCCAAGAGGCAGAGATGATTTTATTAAACACAGCTTTTAACAGAAAGCTTTTCATCTGTTAGCAGACAGCAAATTACTGTCATAGATGATGTGTGAGGAGGTAGGCAATGCACCACTTTGGAATGGGAAAGGCAGGAAACAGCCAAACTTCCCATTACAGAACAAACTTGTTCTATAGTCAAGTCATGTCTCCTCTCTGACCCATGGATTTACAAAAAGAGAATAATTACTTTTATCATGGATTTTTCTGACCTACAGTTCATACTAGAAAGGCAACTCGTTAGATTGTTAGCTGTATGTGTTTAAAGCATGGAAAAAAATTTTGTCCAAAGCACTTCACCTGCCCTCTCCCTTGAAGTATATCAGGAACTTAACTTCCTTTCTAAAAGTAATTACCCTTTTATTTTAGCATCCTGATTAATAGCTATCACCATACAAAAGCTTTTTTATTAATTTCTCCCCCTTTATGCATAAGTAGTAGATATTCAATATATCCAAAATGAAGATATATCCTAAGTACTCTGAATCAGAAATAAAATGAAAGTATCAGTAATACTTCCTTCTGATGTTTCCATGGTGATTTAAAACAATATTTGCAGTTAAAACTTTTTTTGCTTGCTGGAAGCTGGAAAAGTCTAGCTTTTAGTGGACATTTCCCTTAATTTCAGTCATTTTGAGTTATCTGATCAACTGACCATGCAGAACATTCAAAAACCTTGGTTCTGAAGTGGTTAAACAAGACCTTTGTGCCCATGGGAACAAAACTTGCATCTTGAAAATTTTCAAGTGAAAATGCTAAATAGGTGGATGTTCTGAAACTTGGAAAATTGATTTTACATTTAATTAGTCTGTGAAACTGATTTTTTCACAAAAGAGAGATACTCGGAAAAAAAAATATATACAACAAAGTGGTTTTCTGACATAATACCCAATTGACATAAAATGTAAATAACATGTCTGAAGAAAGTGCCTTAAACTAGTCAAAATGAAAACTTGTCAATGCATGGTTTGACACTTTGCCATCAAAACTGACACAATCCTAGGAAATGTTCATGTTTAGTTCTTTCAGCCATTTTAAGAAACCACAGAAATACATCAGGTTTCATTTAATAAATTTAGAAATATCTTTTGTTTTTTCTCTTGTTTCCATAAGGTCTAACTAGCAGCTGCTGGACAAACCAATCCCAGAATGATTCGATTAGCTCTCTTCATTTTACCAGATCTAAATTGGATTTAATTTTGTTTTATTTAGTTTGGTTGTTTGTTTCTTTTTGTTGTTTTGTTTTGTTTTTGTTTTGGTTTTTTTTTTTATAGTGCATAAATATATAAACCCATAAATGATAAATTTCTTATGATTTTTATATACTGCAAACTTCTAGTAGTTGCTGTGACCTCTGTTATCCAAAACTAGCTTCTGCCTACATTTTCATCCCTGGCTTTTCTGTTAGAGGATGGTCCTGTCAGCACAATTGTTGGGATATATGCTCTGGCCCTCATGCAAAGCTAATTCATTTTCTCCCCTAGAAATATAGATAGCCCTGTGACTTAAAAGTTTTTTTGCTTAATGAGCAAGGGTACTAAGAGTGCCTTCAACCCTGCTTTTAGCCGTGGGTGAAGCTATTATTCATCTGCATATTCTTCATATGCATTTGGCATTATTGTTGCTATTTCTATGGCTTTTGGGTGCCCTAGTCATGGGTAGAAACTGGTGTGTGCTATATAAGGAACGAAGATAATTCCTGCTCAAGGAGATTAATAATGTGTTCATGAAATGAGAGATATCAGATGGTTATTGGCAAGCACAGAAAGCAATAAGGTGCTACTGGAAAGCATATTAGGCAGTGGATTCAGCAAGGTGAATTCTTAGCTGTCTTTTAGCTTCACACTAAGTATTTTACAAAAGCCTGTAAAAGAATTATCTGCTAAGGACAGATTCACAGATAATGTCTACTCTAGCAGAAAAATGCATGGATCTGATGTCAGGTCGTTATTGCAATGTAAATAATAAATAAGGTAACAATCAATATTTGACTTTGAGAAGAAATATGATGCAAATGATTACTTCAAATCACCAGCAGGGTGGATTTTGTATTCAGGCAATATGCCTTTGCATCACTGTGCATTTGTAAGAGTATCTGTGTTAATATTGGTAAGTAATAACTGAAGTTGTGTGTACTATTAGCTAGCCATGGAGGCTGCTGGTCTATCTACCTATGTAGTGTCTCACATGCACATGTTGAGTCTTTTTATCCAAGCAGAAGTGCCTTAGCCACAGGTTACAGATACCCAAGCCTATCAAGTACCTAGGTGTTTGTATTCAGAAGTTGCCCCTGTTCTATCTTTTGCCCTCCATTTTTGAGTTGCATTCACTTTTCTTCAGAAGTGACCTAGCAAGGTCACAGGTTTATCCTTGGGTTTTGGGAGGTGCCCACAGGCACCATGGGTTTCATTGGAGAAGGATGCTTGGGGTTGCAATCTTCAATGAGTTTGTGAAGTGAAGGCAGCATGTATTTCTAGGCTTTGAAAAGCTATTTTGACTAAAATCCTCAAAATAGTTGCCTTACCCTATTTAAGTAGTTTGGAATTGGAAATGCTGGTTGTTTGTGGGTTTTTAAGCTTTTGTGTTGCCAGTTCTGCTTTTCATGGTTACTATTCTTGCAATGGCAGCTACAAAATCCTCCCACCAGCAGACTCTCACTGTTTAAATGTAAGACACTCACTCCTCCAAGGAAATTAATCAAAAGTGTGGGACAGAATTAAGGGAAAGAAAAGTATCCCCTGCACTGAGGACCAGCATCTTCTTTCCTTAGTGTAGGGCTCTAGCCTTTAAGTCAGACTAGGGCAGCTGGGGGTAGGTACATGTGACAGATAGTGCACCATCTGTTAGGATGTGAATTTACACCACCCTGCTACTCTACACTGACCTCCCAGATAGGCACTAACTGTGAACTGTTCTGGAGCAGCTTGTGAGGAGTGTGCTTTAAATGACTCAGTGAAAGCTGCTTCTGGCATAGGTTACAGCATCCTTGAGGCTGCTGGAATAGATGACCTAATTCTGGGTCTGCCTGCTGCCTCCCTGCCTGTCCCACTGCAAGTACCAATCCGTAGTTGCACAGCTTCAGCCCATTGTGCTCTGCAGCTCTGAGCCACAGCAGAAGTGCATTCCTCTGGGGGATTGTGAGGTTATGGTCCCTTCCACTTTGCCTTCACCCTAACTGCATGAACTGCAAAGGTGCTTCTGGAAGAGCTGCTCTTCAAAGTGCTGGTTTCCCTTGAAGCACCAAGGTGTACTTTGCAATTCTCCTCAGCTGCCTGTCCAGCAATTCTGGGGTTAGATCTGGAGACTACAACACTACCAGGCATCCTGACTGGGAATCAGAACCCAAACTTAGCATTGGAGTATTTTTTTTTTTTCCAAAGATAGCCTTTTGCAAGTCTACTTTCAAGCAATCATTTGAAAGTAGTATGTAACTATCACAACACTGGCATTACACATTTGCCAGCAATTCTTAATCAAATAGAAGACTTATGTTCTGGAGCCAAAAATGTTTTCTAGTTGCGAAATTCTCTATTTTATCATTTTCCCATTTATATGGGAGCTGTTTTCAGCAGCTGTGGGTTTTTTTTAACCTACAGTAATATGATTAATTTTGTTTCTGAAGAGTATATGAGCATTTGGGAGGAGCACCAAGAGATGAAAATTGTGTATGTTTAAGAACATGCACATTAACAAAACAAACCAAAACAAAATAAAAAACAACTTTGGGCAAATTCTGGGATAAAATACAAGCTGAGTTGAAATCTGTCACTCAGCTGTGCAAAAGGACAAAAGCTGCTGAGTTCCCTACGTCTCCCTGTCAAGTGCCAAATGTCTGTAGGACCTGCCTGCTAAAGGAGAGAGTGGGAAGCATTTGAGCATGCTTCTGTTTCCAACGAATGCTAAGCTACTGGTTATATTCTGAAGGACTGGAAGTTGTAAACCACTGATAACTCTTCTCCTTGCTACTATCCAATTGCCTGTGTGACTGGATGGATTTACTGACAGACCTTAAAAGATTTTGCTTGGATCGAAGACTTTTTAGTCTGGCTTTGTTTAATTTTCCTCTGTCCAGCTCCGTGATAATTCATGTGCAACAGATGTTTCCTGGCTACCTATGTTTGACTTTCAAGTTAGATGCTCTTTATCTGTCATTATATATTGATTATATGAAGAACATTTCAACTTTCTGCACAATAAGTCGTGTCAAAATCGTTGCAAGCATCAGTGACAGTACATTCTGTTGTCTTAGGAGTTGCTTGGTATTCTTCCAGCTTTTATCCTTTATGCATTGTCTGGTCTAGTACTTCAACCAGTGGCCAAACCTTCAGCTGGATGAATCATCACAGACTTCAAACACAAGTATTTTGGCACAGTTTCTTTTCATAAGTTCCAGTTCCAGGAGTGAATTGCTGTTTAAGGTAAACATTCTAACCTTCTTAAATTTTACAATTGGATTGACTATTACAAAAGCCTTGGTAGGGAGAACTGTTATGATTTCAGAACTCATCCTTATGATTTAACTTTCCTAATGTGAGAAGCAAATGAAATCAAGGGAAGGTTCTTTCTGAGTAGAATAACATTGTCTGCAGTGTTCTTTCAGGCTAGTTATGAGAATACAGCATGCCTGCCTGCACTGCTGCTTTCCTCTCTCCATTCCAAGGCACAGCATGCTCTATGCACTTCTTATACTTTATGTGCCCAATGGTGAGCATGGAATTTCAACCTAAGGTTTAATTAAATGTAACAGTGCATATAATCTCCATTCTAGAAATGGACAGCTGCTATATCTCATGGGATGAAACTCATACCAAACCATCTTTTGCTCTGCAGAAGTCTCTGCTGTGCCAAAAATGGAAGAGCCACACTTAATTCTGTGCTGTTTCTGGGCTAATGCATTCAGGCATCTCTGCAATGCACTGGCGAGTGTTTCTGCATCTCAGCTTGATGCAGATTTGTCAGGGTGTGTCTGTGCCCAGCATGCACATAAGCAATGTTTCCCCTCTACAAAACAGTTACTTGAAATTCCTGAAAGGTAGCTCTTGTTTCTTAAATATTTATTTTAATAATAATATCAAAAAAAAAGATTCTTCTGTTGTCCTGTTTTACCTAACAGTTAAAGATGGGGAAATGGTGGGGTTAATGAGTTAATTTAATTAATTAATTTACTAACTGAGAAAACTTCACTGCCTAAAAAAACTCAAAAAGCAACAAAGGCACAGGTCTGGTAATCTTTTAGAGATAGGTATTTTAAAATTACTTAAGTAGTAACCATGGTCTTGTTTAAGAGTGTGGTTGCATGACTATTCCACTACTATCATCCTCTTTGCAAGAGCTCTGCTGGAAATGAATCCTCCCAGTAACATATCCAGGTGGACATAATTTCTTTCAAGCAAAGAAGATGAGTTTTTCATTTAGCTGCTACAATTCCAATTTCTATTGTAATACTTAGAATTTGTAATCCAGTGTGCTATTGGAAATGTCTAACTTCATTTTGTATATTCCCATACTACCATGCATTCCTATGAAGATGCAGAAGTAATAGATAAATTCTAATGCATGTAATACAAGCTTGAAATTATACCAAAAGAAAAACAAAACTAAATAAAACAAAGCAGTACAAAACAAAACAAATGAAACAAAAAAGAAATTGAAAAAAAACCCCAAAATAAACAACAAACAAACCAAAACAAACAAAAATCCCAACCAAAAAAACCAAATCCAACTGGTTTTCTGAGATACTAACTTCCTGATGAAAGCTTTTTCACTTGTTCTCATTTTAAATGGGAATTCAAAATGAAGGAAGATTCTTCTTCTGAGTTGCAACACAGGAATAAACTAATAAGCAGGTTATAGTTCCAGCATATATGTGAATTTCCATGACTAAAATGAGTTTGTGAGGATGTTTGTACCTGAACTGGAACTAACCTCAGTGCTGCCTTTAGTTTTGCTCATGTAGGCTCTTATGTGCTGAATCTAGTACCTAATGGTATTGCTCTGAGTACCAGTGATGGATGAACAACACAAAATGCGATGCTATTTGCATACATAAATGTTTGAGAATACCTAAAGCACAAGTTTGCTACTACTGATTTCTTGAAGCCATGATTGCATCTTTTAGAAGCTGTAGCAGCTGAAGAGGAGATTGCTCAGCTTCCTTGTCTTCCTGCTGACCCTGACTCACAGAGGTCAGGTCACTTCACTGTGCTGCTTGCTGCCTCGTGAGCAATTTCAGACTAAACGAGCAGGTTTGCAGGGAAGGTGCTGAGAAAGGTGTTCTTGCCAATCCTGCCTGCTGAGCACTCTGCACCAGTCCACAGGAGCTTCATGAAGGCATCAGAAGATGGAGGTAGATAGTTGCTGCCCAGCTTCAGTTCCTCAGTAAGATATTTTAATGTATCCTACATCCCTGTTTTTAAAGCATGCTCATTTCATGACCCAGCTGAGTTGTTTAGTTGCTACAATCATCTAAGAATCCACCTGGATGATTTAAGAAAAACATGTTTTTACAGGTTTTTATTTTATCATGTTCTTTTTATATTCTATTCTGTCTTTTTGAGAGTTTCAGTAGAATTACATGTGTTGTGTCATGTCTACTGCCAAAATAATTGCACTTCATTTTTTCTCCACCCTAGCATTTTGTGTCTTTAATTCACAACTTATATATATTTTGAGTTTCAGCAGCTAGCTGCTGGAGACAGGATTAATACCCGAGTAATTTTTATTCTTTTTTTCTTCAGAAGAATCCCATTCCCATACTGGTGAAAAAAATGTGCATTCTATATATTCATATGACTCTACGAGAGTCCAATAGTAAATATAATCATGTGAACTGTAAAATATTTATAAGCACTCAATGTTATAGGATAAATATGAAGGGATGATATCCATTCTTCAAGGATAGACAGATGTATCTTTGACCATCTGTGCAAGTTGGGCCCTTGAGAAAGGATTTTTAAACATGTAAATCATTTCCTGTCTATCTTTAACATACCTGCTGTAATCCCATATTATTATTACGAAAGGTTCCTACTAAGGAGTAAATTGTTAAACAGCTCTATCTTAAATCATTTAGCCTTTTCATTTCATTATATTTGTCAAGAAAGGAATGTCTCCAGCTCTCGCCTGTGCAGTCATGTATACTATGTGATTTTTAACTTTCTGGAGAGGTTCTCTAAAGGAAATTTCTGTTTTATACCTGCATTTTCATTAATTTTAACCATAGGAAATAGTTTTCATATCTGCTTGCATCCTATCTTCAAGCATCTGTTTTCATTTAACCAAAGCAAAACCAAAATCAAATAGCCAAACACACAAAAGAAAAACAACCAACCAACCAACCAAAAAAACCCCAAACAAATAATTGATTTTTGGTCAGGTTCCTACATCCTTTAGCCACACATAAAAATTAGTTCAATTTTAGGATTTTTCTTAAATTGCTACACTGATGTTTTTGCACTGGGTCTTAGACCTCTTTAGGCAAAGTTTAAGCTTATAATAAAATATTATTGCTACATAAAAATGTTTCTATACATTTAGTGAAACATAAACAGTAATATGTTTCTAAATAGAATGTTTCCATTTTCTCACTTGACTTTTATCAGGGAGCCAATGACACAAATAAATATTTCATGCTGTAACTTGAATGAATCCTAAGGAGAAGCTTTTTGTTTATGTTAATTTTTTCTAAAGCTTTGTGCAACTTCTTTTCTTTTGATTCCCTCCCATCTCTGCAGTGAAAATATGATCACTCTGCTATCATCTGTAAATCAGCATTATTAATTGGTTGAATGTAGTTACTGGATATAGAATTTGTAGACTGAAATGAGAAGTGGTTGTTTATGTTATTTTCATATTAATTAAGCAATGATTTGGGTTCCAATAGGTTTTGAATAAGGTCCCTTTTTACTGCAGTGGGAAGGGAAACAGTAAGGTTCCATTATACCATCAACATGTTCTTATCTGTATCTTAGGCAATGAAATGGGCAGATATTTAAACTGTGTTGTATGGTGAAGTATGCCTCAGGAACAAGAGCATTACAAATGAATTTTCATCAGAAATTAAAAGCAAAATCCAAATTAAGGGCAAGAGTTCAAATTAGTTAACATGTTAAAGGAGATGAGTGTTGACCATCCAGTTACTTACTCCATTAGTTCAGTCTGCTGCTATTTGACAACGTAAATGATAAGTTTGGTCTGTGTGAAAAAGAAGTCTGGTTTTGCTTACAACTGTATTTTGAAAGAAAAAAAACCTGTAGATTTGTGAATGTCATGATTATTTAACTATTTTTTGTTATACATTTTTAATAAGGCCTTTCATCCCTGATAAATGGTGGTAATACCTGTTCTAGTTTCTTGTACAAAATGATGGAAATACTTAAAATAGTCACTGTTTGCAAAGTTTACACTGTTTGCACAGAATCCACAATATGTATTCTGCCTGGATTACAGTACGATAAATATAAAATTCTATTTTATTGTTTGACAGCATTAACACAAGGTTTGAAATACCTAAAAAAAAAAAAGAATGAAGTCTTGTTAGAGAGTTCTGATACAATGAAGAGATTACTTATAAATCTTTTACTTCTGGAAAGTCTTGGAAAGAGACTCAAATAAGACAAATAATTTTATTTTTAGTGCACCAACTAAAATATGTCACTTTATCACTGCTGTGAATAATCGAAGTGAAGATAAAAGCATTCACTGATATACTTCATTTTACAAATACTTTTAAAGAACTACAGGACTGGGAACCTGAGCTATATAAAATAAAATAAAAATAAAATCCCCGTTCTTTTGAAGTTGCAATCTGTATCGTATTCCTGGCAAACTGAGCATCCCAGACATAACTGGTTGGACATTGCAAGGAATATTTAGTTATATCAGAAATAATATTTATGTGAAATATTGGTGAGGAGTAAGGAACTTGTTCTTTTAATCTTAGATGTGACAATAGGTCTCTTTCACTCATATTAAATATATAAGGCTGTAAAGTTTATATATGTGCATTAATGAATGTCTAGCAGAGACTTCAGGAGAATCTGCTCCATGATATTGCTGGGCACAGGTGAGACTGACTGGCCTGTACTTGACCAGGTCTTTCTTTTTTTCTCTTTTTTGAAAATAGGAGGCAGAAGTGGCTGAGTGCTCAGGTCTTAATTTCTCTTCCCAACCTGGGAAAGCTTTGGAGTTTAGCTTCTTTCCATAATGAAACAAAGTGCATGTGGTTCTCAGTGTGAATATGACTGTCTGTATTTTAATAACCCTTTGACCTCTTGGCAAACTTCTGGTAATCTTAAGGTGTTGAATGCTCTTAAAGATATTAAATACCCACATGTCATACAAAATTATTTAACTAGAAGAGAATGACTTCTGTATTTTAATTGAGTAATGTGATCGCCCATTTGTCAGAGGGTCTAGACATTGTCTTTGAGAGGAAGATTGTAATATGAGGTCACATTATTTATTAGATATAAGAAAATTTAAATGGAAGAGAGACACGATGTACACCTCAACTTTTGGAAAAACCTCAGAAGTATATATAATTAGTAGAGATCAGAAACCTAATATTGAAGACCTCCAAACAGGAGACTACACAGTCACTTCAAGACTCCTATTCCAGAGTTCCATTTCTTTTCAGTTTTGTAGATGCTACATTTACTCTTTTATGGTCTTTTTGCCATGTAAACCCTTCACAAATTTTTATAAGTAGTGGTCTCAGTTCTTTAAACACTTTGTAATGAAGTTTTCCAGACCTGGGTGCTTTGAAAATTTACAAAGATCAAGACTGTGTAGAACTATATCTGGTTTCCTTCATGTACAACACATTATTTATTTCTAAAGAGGGAGGTCAACTATCAGGGGACATATTAAGACATCCAACTCTTAAAATAGGGGATCTCAGTGGAAAATGGTTCCTATGAGAATTGTCAAGTTAAGCTGACTAATCCTTAAGGCTTTAATTTTTTTTTTGCCCCTTGTTGTAACTGGAGGTGGTTTGTCTGGCTTCTCTAAAGATGGAGATCTTAAGCCTTGTAGGATCTTCAGTCCCTGCAGATGATAAAGGTAAATCTAGTCTGATTGAGGTAGTGAGGCATTCAAGGATTCATAATGCCTGGGAAGAAAATGAAGTTAACTCCTGGGATTTTTAAGTCTCATCCGAAAGTCTGAAGTTGCACAGACTTGAAGCATAGCAAATGGAGTTCTCAAAATTCAGACCAGATCATTTTGCTTGAAGTGTGTTTCAGTTCTGCTGAAACCTTAAGGGTAATAAATAATACTCATTTTGCTTGCCTGGCAGAGAGCTGCTAGTAGCTGTATGATAAAATATGTTGAACCCTCCAAATTTAAGTTACCTGTAGGTGAATGCTGAAAACACTCAAGTGGTGATGAAGTTAATATTTTTAAATCTTCCAATGGATAGTAATTCATGCTGACACTGAAAAGCCAGATAGTATGGCACAGGATACAGCATATATTCAGATCTGGCAGAATTAAATACGCCTGCTGCTGCATCTGGTTATAAAGCGAGAATTTTAAATTTTAACTCAGATCAGGTTACAAAAGCAATTATGCTTAATGTGAAGATTAGACATAAGAAGCATAATAATTCTGAGTGGATTTCACATTTGGCATGTGTATATCTCTGCTCTATAAGTCAGATATTTTACAATTGAATTATTTATACTGAATATATTAAAATTTTTCTGTCAATACTGTGTCATATCAGCAATTTTGGTCTTGGAGACCTGGGACTCCTGGTAGTTGGTCTTAGTAGTAAAGACAGAGACAAAGGTGGCATTCAGTAACTCAGCCTTCTCTCTGTCCTTGGGCACCAGGGCACCCACTTCATTCAGCAGTGGGCCCACATTGCCTCTAGGCTTCCTTTTGACTCTGCCATAGTTAAAGAAGTAAGGGGCTGTGTATGCTGGAATTAGCCAAGCTCGAAGAGAAGCAGATGGAGTTTAGAAAAAAATCTTTGGTAAGGAAGAAGCTATTTCAAATAGCTCTTAGTCTACCAGTGAAACTTAAAACTGCAATTTTTCCTGCAGAAAGTTTAGCTTTAACGGAAAGGAAAGTAAATCAAAAGAAAACAAAAAGTATTTTTCCATTTGAAGTTGCTTAGTTTGAAATTTGTCAATATATGCTGTTATCTATCTTCATGCTACTGCTCTGAAGAAGAGCCTTATTGGCACAGACTGATAAAACATCATCTGCTACGTGACCACTTGGAGATGTCCTCTCTTTCCTTCAGTTACAGCTGGAAACTGCATGCTGGAAGAAACAGCACAAAGCTGTGATGTCAAGTTTATCTGTTCTTAAATTTCACCAAATGAATAGCTGTGTCTGCAATTTGGCTAATGAGCAACACAAGGCAAAGAATGCTCTTGCTTGTCCTTAGAGATACTGTGGGGTTTTCCAAGGAGAGTGCAGAGCACTATTTCCCAAGTGGTGAATTACCTAATTTCAGTAAATTGCCTCTTTTCCAAGTTGCACAAGCAACTCTCTTTTATAGCTCTACAAGGAGATACTGCCAGGTGTTACATAGAGTGCAGAGAATGCATGATGGTGCCAGTTGCTCCCAGACTAAAAAAAAACCCTATTTTTTTTTCTCTTTTAAAAATAAGTAATTTTTTTTTTTTTTTTTCCAAGCCAATGAACAAGTAAAGAATATTTCCCTGCATACTGGTTTTGGTCATAGCTTATTCTTGGTAGTAGCTTCGCATAGAAACATGAGCAGCAACTTTTATTATGTTGTAGTAGCTGTAAAGTAATTGTAATAGTAATTGTAAAGCTTATTTGGGAAGAACCATGAAATACCTTTGCTCTGGAAAGGAAAACAAGGAAACAGTTCTACTGCCATAAAACATTCTTTTCTCTAATCTGTTTCTTTGATTTGTTTTGTTTTGATGGGGATGATGGTAAGAAAGAGGTGTAAACTGCATTTCATTCAGTTGCAGAAGGAGGGGAATCTACTCATCCAGAATGTTCCTGAGAGGTGATATCTAGATGTGTGCTCATATGTAACTGTCTGGTTCTTGAGAAATATTGCTATCAAATGTAGGTGGTTGTTACAAATATTGTATGTACAGAAAACACTTTCCAGCTTGTAGACGGTCTCAAGCAAAACTCAGATTGTATAAGTAGGAGGTTAAAGCTCTGTAAAGCAGCACCTTCTGGTCTAAGTCTTCCCAATAGAATCTGCTATTTGTACAGGTATAAAGGTAAGCTTTTTAATGTGCTAGGGTCCTAAACTGCTGTAGGAATCTTATCAG
Organism: Ceyx melanurus; assembly: GCA_024611195.1. NCBI lineage: Eukaryota > Metazoa > Chordata > Aves > Coraciiformes > Alcedinidae > Ceyx > Ceyx melanurus. The sequence continues at coordinate 14,748 of JANHGL010008975.1, forward strand.
GACTCAAACCTGTATTAGCTTCATAAGACATGGATCACACAGTCTGTATTTCAAATAATTGCATGCTTTTGACATTCATATGATATTGCATTTTTACTGCACCTCTGTCATTTTCCACATTTGTTTCATGTAACTATTAAATTATATTGCTCATGAGATAAATAATTCAAGGTTTCTGAAGTGTGTAGTCAGGTTATAGAAAGGCAATGTTATATGCAGCTGTATTTTAATTAGTGTTTTGTTACTTTTATTATTACTGATTGCTATTTTATAATAAAACTGGAATGAGAATAAGTGCTTTAATTTAAGCTGAAGTGGAGCTTGGTTTGAACAGTATGTTTGTCCTTTCCAGAAATGCAACCCTGCAAAAGGCTTCTGTACAGTTAATCCATTCATATGTTTGAATGGCAGATATTAAATGTATTGTCTTGAAAATATAAAGTAAAATGAGTACCTGGGAAAATCGAGTAACTATTAATATGTACACAAACCTTCCCCATGAGTAATATACTCTCTTCAGATCTCTGGAGATTATTTATTTTAATGCAGATTGAGTGTAATATTTCCATTTGCAAACAAATTTGATTAAATACAATAGAGTGCTGAAATCTTAATGTAATGCTATTGCCTATAAAGCCGTACATAAAAAAGTAAGGCAGATGCCTAGCAAAAGGCAGAGTAGCTTCTTCAGCTTTACTGATAAGTATCAGTGTAAGCCATGTAAGTCTAATAATCAAGCACAAAAGTAGGAGAAAGCAATATCCTTAGTCTTGTCAAAACATAAATGGGATGTAGATTAAGGCTGATGCTTTGAATAAAAGTCCATGCTAGATTTAACGTAAGGAATAATTATATAAAGCTGAAATTAAACAGCGAATAAAATTATCCTTTGATAGATGGTACACAGCATATCTTGGGAAATACTAACTAAATAAAGATCAGACAGAACTACACCTATCATATATTTGGTTTGTTTTTTTGTATTACCATACCTTTAAGCCAACTAGGGGCTGAAGGGTACCTGGGAGCTTTAGTTACAAGCAGCTACTCTATGATGGGTATTGAAACACTCAATCTAAGTTGAGGAAAAAGTAGATTTTTTTTTCTTCTGATCTTTCACTTTAGGTGTAATCACAGACCTGTAAAACTTTTAATCTCTTATAATGGCAATACAACTTTATCACATCTCTAAAGTTTGCTTTTATTTAAATGCTTTTATTTCTGCAGAGTGCATTTGGTGGAGTAACCTGTACAGTGAAAGTCACATATGCTGATAGTTCTGAAGAAAAGGCAAGACAGCAAAGGTAAGAATGCAGTACTAATCCTGGGTTATGTATGCTACTGAAGGGGGTCCAAAGAAGATTGTCAGGTATACATTGCAAGAATATTAAAATAAATAAATGAAGGGGGGAGCATTTATGGAAAAATCCACCAACATATAAAAGGAAACTGAGACCATTGTCTCTACTGTTTCAATAAAGCATCAGAATCTTTCTACATTTTGATTAGAAGAAAATGAAATGCTTATCCTGTCTGTCAGTTATGCACTATTTTTGCAAATATGTCAGCACTTACCAGTCAATGAGACTGAAGCTACTTTGAGAAACACCTATTAGAAAAAGTGTTACTTTTGTTTCATAAATTGTGGAACGCCTCCTGACTTAAAGGAAAGATCTCAAATGAACAAGATAAAGCAGATTACTGTCACTTTGGAAACTTCTGTTGACTTTATTGACAGAAGAGTCCCACCCATTGTGAATTCAAAGGAGTAATCAAATCAAAAGAGATTAAGTTTCCACCAGATCATGCTGTCAGAAGGGCTCCATTCTGCTTGAAAGAAACATAAATGGTCAGAAAAAAACTTCTCCTCCCCTCTTATCATGCACAGCTTCTGAGCTTTGGGAGCTCTTGTTACCCATCTTTGATCAGGATGCAACAGCTCGAAGTAATTTAATGTTTATAGTCTTCCTGAAGGGAGTCTTAGCAATATGGAATGGAATAAAAGGAAACAGCATGAATCTGACAAGGTTACTGCTCGAATCATTATTGCAGCTTTTTGCTGTTCTTCTTTATTCTCTGCCCACTTTAAAATACACTCCAGCCATAGGTCAGTCATATGCCTCAGCAGCATGGTCATTATCTTCTCTGAATGTATGTAAGTACATGTTTCTATTCTGTTGGGTTTGAACATTGCTATACAGAAGACTTGAAAAGGGGTCATCAGCTGCACAAGTCCTAAGTATGAAAGTAATATCCACTCTTGTAGAAATTGTTCTTTTACTTTGTGTCTGTTCTTTTCTTTGAAAACTTTATCTCTTTTAGCTAAAGAACATCTGTCTGTTCTCTAATCATCTTGGTTCCAGCTTTGGAAAGACTGCACAACATCAGCAATTAATCTGGAATGTTGCATCTCAAATATTTTCAACTAAGTGTTGCACAATCAGATATGTTGGTTACTTTTCAACCAATGAATGAGCCATGTGGGGCAGTGCCCCTGAGCTGAGGCATGATGTGCTACAGCAGCATTTATCCAGAATGGTCATTTCTGTTATCATGTGCATATCACCAAACTATGCACTTTGAAAAGACTGTGATTTGATAACAGATCAAGGACTCCTTGATTAGACTAGGTCATGATCATAGACTCATAGGATGGTACAGGTTGGAAGGGACCTCTGGGGATTGAGTCCAACTCCCCTGCCAGAGCAAGATCACCCAGGACAGGACACACAGGAGCAGATCCAGGCGGGTTTTGAAAGTCTAGAGGAGACTCCACAACCTCCCTGGGCAGCCTGTTCCAAGCTCTGTCACCTTCACAACAAAGACGTTTTTCCTCAGGTTGAGGTGGAACATCCTGTGTCCCATCTTGTGACCCTTACCTCTCATGACATGGGAAGGTTCACTGAACACAAGGGAACTACTCAGTATGTAGAAAATGTATACATACAAGTGTTTGTGTATAATAAGGGGCTTGAATGTGAGTAGGTTGTGTTGGTGGATTATCTTGAACTGCTCTCAGTATAATAGAATGGATTCCATCCTACATGCTGCCAGAAAGAAAAGTCATCGCTTATCACAATATTCAACAGGATTACTTCTGTGTTCAAATGTCTAGCCAAATATTATCCCCTAAACAAATTTCCTGCTCCCGCTCTTTCAAAAAATAACTTTACATGGCAGCTTTACAAAATGGAGGAGCACAAGTCCACATTTCAAGGAAGCATGTGATTACTGAATTTAATCTGAGCAAGCCAAACCTCTCAGAAATATTGCATTTGAGTCTGGAAGACCTGTCAAACCTGAAAATCAGAGAAATGCTTCTGCTTTTTCTGTTAAAACAGAAATATTCATTTTTCTGTTGGCTGAGAAAATTAATCTAATTCTTAGAGAAAAATGAAAGAATAGCTTGGCCTAAAAAATATTGGTTTAGGGTGTTATATTTTATATGAGAAAAATGAGGGACCTGAGATTTGTCTGTAATTCACATTCATTTTAGCCTTCAAACTGGCAAGTTTACCTGAAAATCAATATTTTACATTGAAAAACACACGTTCTGTGTCAGTAATTTTCTCAAGCAATATAGATCTTCAAGAAAAATGCCAACACTTGCCAGGTAAATATTTGTAATTAATAATCTGTTTGAACCCCAGGGAAACTGCAAATCTGGAAGCAATGGACAGCTTCTCCAGTGGTGCTCTTAAGGAGCTATTCTTCCCCTTCTCCCTTGGTATTTTTGTTCATTATGTTTACCACATGACTGCATCGTTACTCTTCCTTTGGCAGCTCTGACTTTTCTTCTTGCAAATGTCAGCCCTCAGCAGAAAAGCATCTTTTAAGCAGTAATTACACAGTCTGCCCTGCAGGAATAGGGCACTTACTACAGAGCAAAGCAGGGCAGGTAATTTGGCAGCTTTCTACTGGTCCCAGTTTGTTACGTGTGAAAGAAAAGAGGTCAAAGGATTTTATTTGAGCAGGGTAGGCATCCATAGAGCAGTGGGTGCTAGAGGCAGGCAACTGTTTCTCATCTCTGCTGTCATTTTATTTAAAGTTTCTGTGTTCCAAGCTCTTCTGTCAAATGAAGCTGCTCATACCTGCCTGTGTCTTGTTCAGAATCCATAAAATATTGTCTTCTTGAGCCTAAGTTCTAAGGAAGCAGCTAAATTATGATTGGATTCTTCACATTCTTGAACAGGAGATCTGAAGGATTTAATCTTAAATAGGTGGTCAGTTGTTCCTATTGAGAACCTGGATTATCTCTTCCAGGAAGGTTGTCCTGGAAGCAAATCCTTTATTGTATTCTGTATCCACACCTCTAGCCTAGATCTCAAAATACCCAGTTGTTACAGGAGTAATCTCTCCAGAGTTAGACTGCCAACAGTTCACAATACTTCAGTGAAAAACCCTGTTTTGATATGAAAATCACTAAAGCTATCGTGAAGACAAAGTAGAGTGATTCCCTTATGTCATGTTGTCAAATTGGATGGTGGAAAATGGTTTTGTATTTAAAATTACCATATTCTCACTCTGTACTTAAAAACAAGAGCATTCTACTCTACCTGTAAAGTACCACAGAAGGTTTAATCTTCTGGAAAACCCATCACATCTTATAATTGGAGAGCATAAGTCAGAATCTATGTTAGTAGAGAGCTTTGCTGCAGATGCTTGAAGGTTCCAGCTAGGTATTTTAAAAAAGGAATTGTCTCATTCTGAAGAAAATGAAGAAAAGACAAAACCCCAGCCTTTCTCATCAGAGTGTGGAAAAACATTCAGGTTGCATATTGCTTGTAAATAAAGTGCTTTGATTACTCTTGCAATTTTATGGAGATTAGAGCTTTTCTGTGAAGAAGTGTACACCTTGAGACAGATTTTTTTTTGCATCATAGTCTGAAAGCAAATGTTGAAGCAATAGCTTCAATACAGATCACCCCTCCTATTTTATCTATGTATGTGTGTCTATGCATATATACATATGCATATATAATTTTAAGGGAAATTGTTTGCACTCTTCCCATCCTTTTGGGGATAAGTATCTTCTTTTTGTAGTGAGTTTACAGCCTCAGTGCCATACAGCCATTATTATGACCAGTGACCACAGGTCTACCTCAGATTAAAGAAATAATCAGGGGCCCTTTGGAATATTAAAATAGCAGAAAGATGAGTTTTGTTTTTGTTTTGGGTTTTTTGTTTGGGTTTTTTTGTTGTTTATTTTTCTTCTTGGTATGTCCAGTGTGCTGAGTGTTTTACACAGTAATGAAATTATGAGAGGAATAATATGTTCCTCCATTCCCCGGTTACCCCCATCCTTCTGCTCCCTTGATGTAGTGTTGCCAATAAGCCATCCCTGGCTTAATTTCATAATTCCAGCTCTTCAGTCCTACCTGTCTGTAGCATCTGTTGAGCCACTGTCTATACGTTGACTCTGTGGGAGATCAGAGCAGAAAAGCTGCCAGTGCCACACAGCAGCAGTCTAGGAGGTGGGTGCTTTCTCTGAGCTATCATTTCTCATCATACCACTGCTCTTCCCTGTTCACACGGTCCAGTGCAAGCACACGTGCCTCTGTCATTGACTGGATATAGCCAGGAAGGGGCAAGTCCTCTCTGGGTCGTGTGAAATGACTGCAGCTTGCAGTCCTCTGTTCTCCCTCCTTTCCTAGGGTGCTGCATCTGCCTGTACCTTTATGTAAGGAGCTGATCATTGACTTCCATTTAATTAGGCAACAGATTTTGAAACCTTTCCTTTCCAAAAATTCACTGCGAATCATAAGACAAACAGAAGATTAAAGATAAATGCTCCATAGTTAATCATAGGCTCATTAGACAGAAGATTTTAAGTAGTAAAACAAGTTTGGAGTGGAATTTGCATGTTTTCCCAAGGAGAGAAAGAGAAGGAAGGAAACTGAGACTGTCTGAAATGTTTTATGCACTTAATGATCCTACCATGGATAAGTCAATTTTATGAGACATAGTGGAGATTTAGAGTTGTAATTGCTTGGCAAATAGAACAGGAAGTCTATGCATAACAAGGACAAACAAATACATTAACAAAAAATATATGATACTATGTCTGTGCTCTGTAATGATAATGTGCAACGTATCCCAACCCTGGATCTAGATCTCAATTTCCAGTGTAGTGACCACCCTATCATCCATTTCAGAAACAGTTCAGGTTTTGCACAGGTAAGAGAACACCACCTGAGTATTGTTGTTGCTGTTTTGCCTAAGACTCTTGGTGAGGAATAAAGGAGATTTACTCGTGTCTTTAAGAAAGCTCATTTTCACTTTGGGCAGCACATTGGGAGTATTGCATAGCTTAGTGTTTTCTTCAGTTTGCTTTTGCACGTTTTTTTTCCCCTTTGGCAAGCAGATGCCTTACTCTGAAGAATTTAGAACCAGATTGTTTTCCAAGAAGGGACTAAATAATTTAGAAGGGCATGTCTTACAGGAGCAAGCTTAGACACACCTTGTGTAGCATTTCTCCATGTTGCCCAAGGCAGTAGAGAAGACCACCCCCACTGAAAGTCCAAGTACAGTGTCCAAAACTCATAAATTAGCTTTTTGTATACTTGCTCAGTGTGTTTTCATGTGTGTGGGATTATGTCTCTCAAATACCTGGCACTTTATGATTTAAACTACTGCTGTGAGAAGCTGTGAAAAAAAGTATGTGTTGCCAGCAGAGCTGGTGAAAAGTGTTTTTCATTCTGATTAGAAAGAATTAATATATTGTGACAAGCCACTGGAGTGAAATGGTCCAGAACCAGAAGATTGTAAGGGATTTGCTAAAGTGGTTGAGTAGGTTTCTAAAGCTCTCATTCCAAAGTTCTTATCCTAACAAGCCAAGCAAAGGACATGACACAGGAGCGAAGACAGCAGTCTTCAAAAAACATGCCAGGAGGAATCTTCTGGATTCCAGACCTCTAAGCCTTGTTTCACCAGATCAGTTGACCAAATCTGCAACTTAAAGTAGAAAGTAAAATGGAATCCTGTGATTTCAAATAATATGCTTGCATGTGGGTGTATGTACCCACGTGTCTATGTATGCACATAGACACATACTCAGAACAAACAACACTCCCCACCAGCTTCTTTTCATCCAATTGCAGCTGTTGTCCTTGGGACCTCGTGTGGGGTACTCTGCCCCTTCTGACACCAGCCATGCCAGGAACAGCCACTGGGGACAGAACCTGGTGAGCAGCATCTCCACATAGCCTGAGGTCTGGATTGGGATTGGATGTGGGAAGTGAGATGTTGACTGGGTTTATAAAGACAGAAAATCCTGAGATTTTTGTTTGTATTTTACTATCTTGTCCTAAAGATTCAGGCTGCTTTTCCTTTTTTTTGTCCTGGTCACTTTACTGCCAGTCTGGAGAGAGGAGACAGCTGAGTATTGCTGTTAACAGCTTCTGGGGGTCTTTCAGCCATAACAAAGGCTTTGCCTAGACCCCCAGGCAGAGCAGCCTGCTGGTCTTTGAGCTGAATCACTGCTGAACTCTGTTAAAATACAGGGTACGGTCAACACACTGCCCAGAGAAGTACGGGAGGAAAATTCCCACATTCACCTTGTACACAGGGACTGAACATTGTTTTCTTATATTTCTGACAGGGTAACTCTATAGTTGCTGAATCAGCATCCTACCCGAGCCATTGATATTTTACTGTAACATGCAACAAAACTGGCTCTGTTTTTACTGGCCTATGTGAAATCATCCTGGCTGCAGGCCAAGAGAAATTGAGATGGCTGTGCATAATAAGACAAGCAAGACTTGAACCTCTATGAATGAGTCATAGGTTTCCCTTGTCTCAATAATTTACTGTTTCAGTGACTCAAACTACCTAATATTTTGGCAATTAAGTACCATCAGAAAAAAAAATAGGAAAAAAATATGGAAAACTACTTGTGGTATTGCTTGTGAGCTGACTATTGATACAGCTAAAGGAGTATTACCCTTACATCTGTTAAGTGATAGTGGTAACAGCAACTGAAGAAGCTATGTTTTTAAAAAAAAAGAAGCTAATCCAGATTGATTTTTCCTAATTACACTTTATATAGGACAGCAGTAATTTTCTCACCTCAATACTACAAAAGTTCTGCAGATAGCACTCCTATAACTAAAGCAAGGGAGTTCTTTTTTTTTGTTTTAAAGGCACTTGTGTCATGAATTACTTTTATATTCTATTTTGTATTATTAT
>JANHGL010008976.1:0-28567 GCA_024611195.1 Ceyx melanurus
GGGCAGGGGCGCAGGGGGGCGCGGAGCCGCGCGGAGCCGGGGCGCAGGGGGGCGGGGAGCAGCGCGGAGCAGGAGCGCCGGGGAGCGCAGGGGGGCGCAGGGGAGCGCAGGGGAGCGCAGGGGAGCGCGGAGCAGCGCGGAGCGGCGCGTCCGTCGGCTGCGGTCACCAGGGGGTAGCATTGGTTCGGCGCTGCCGCTCCTGCCGCCGCCGCCGCACACAACATGGCTTCGAAATCACCGGGGTCTGACCCCTCTCAGGAGCACAGATATTGGTTTCTTTTTCAAAGTAGCCCAGGAACGGCGCATTTCCATAAGTGGACGTAAAATTACATTTAGGAGCGACCACAGCCCCTCTGTCATGTTGCATGGGAAAAATAATCCGTTTCTAGATTTAGTCCTTTTCAGACCTTAAGGTCAGTGATTCAAGTGGACATTAAACTAATACAGCAAGACAACGTTGTTACAATTGTCTGGTGGCTCTTCTGAAAACCTCTTGCTCCATTCAAACCCTGGTACTCGGTTCAGAGATGCTCCTCAGCCAGCTGTGCTCCCCTGGGGAACTCGGGGCTCACCACCACACCTAAAAACTGTCTTTTACAAGCCATGCTGTTCTGTGTTCTGCATCTTCACAGTTCCAAGGGGATAACCCCGTCCCTGGCCCTGACACCGGCTGAGGGGCACACAGGGGAACCTGCTCTGTCCCAGCAGAGGGTTCCCGGTGCTGGCTGTCGTTACTCAGGAGCCCCGTGGGGGTGAAGGAAAGGTTTGTCAGAGACATATCCAGCAGCTAGTGCTTGCCACAGACCTTAGATCAGGCTGGGAAAAGCATTCTACATTTTTGATGTAATGTTTCCTAATGTTTCACCCATCAGCCCATAAATTTCACCAGAACAAGCCTATAGAGGGTTAGTTTGAGGAGAAAGGACAGATTGCTGCACGCTGTAACTCTGCAGTGAGAGGCCTTTAAAGAAGCTCTTGACAAACAGCAGGAGCACTGTACATGCACAGACCATTCCTCAGGGGAAGCTGCTCTCCCAAAAGACACGTGGGATGGATCCTGCTCTCCCCAGCACCATCCTGGCTGCTGCTCCAAATCTGCTGCCTCTGCCCCGGCTGCTGCTCCTCAGGGCACTGGGATGGATCCCAGTCTGCTACAGAGTCACCCTGCAGTGGCAGCTCCTGGGTGATGCATGTCCTGGGGACACACAGGGACTGCAAAAATGGCACAAGCACCTCAGAGGAGCTTTCTGAGCAGAAAGCACAGCACCTTGATGGGGCAATCAGACTGAGGATACTTCTTACCCTACCTAATCAGCTAAACTCTAATTTCTCTAAACAAATATTTTACAAGCAAGGAGACAGACCTTTCTGGGTGTGGATGACCACAGTTCTCACCGACTGCTCCATAAACTCAGGTCTTTGTTGCCACCAAAGCAGCTTCTGGACCTTTTGCACGCACAGTTCCTATGGATTTATACTAAATGCTCCTCAGACTTGTTAGTAACAGTCAGCGAGACAATCAGCACATGCTAAAGTCCTGCTCTGACAGTGCAATCAATTAAATATCAATTAATCTGTTAATCAGTGCAGAGGATACACAGAGCAATGCCAATGATGGCTGGTCTCTAACCCTGAATGTCTCATGCCAGTCCCATGTATGTAGTTCGGCAGTTACATGACATTATTTTTTTGAGAGGGAGTTTCAGACAGTGGGCTTCAAATCTGTGGGGCAGAGCTGGACCAGTGCTGCAAACACTTCACCACATCTACTCGTTAGAAGAGCTAAATAACTTCCTTCCTCCCCATCACCTGCTTTTTCCTCTTCTGCTGTGCTAATTTTCAGCCAATATCCTTGCATGTGAAATATAGTAACGCTCCTAAAACTTTTTAAACTTTTATGCTTTTTAAACTCATTTGCTCAGATACCCTCCTAACTGCACAGCAGATCATCAGTGTGAGGCTGACACTTGGATGCATAATTCTGATGCTGAGTGCTTGTTACCTGTGTGAAGCAGGAGGAACGAGAAACAAAGAGTGTGTCCTGCATAACTCAGCACCTGTCAGGAATTCCCACTGCTGACCTCCTGCTTTCCTGTCCTGTAGAGCCATAAAAAATATTTTAAAAATTTAGGAATTTGCTTCAAAATGGGAAGAAACTGAATTTGCCATGGAAGGTGTCACAAATTCCTCTTCCAACTGTGCAGATAGGAACGATGCTCAGACCCTAATGTCCCAGGTCTTGGCACCCTCCAGAATCTGCATAGATGTTTCTCCCGTGCTCTGCACAACTGAGAGGACCTGTGAGTCCCCACCGTAGCCACCCAGCACCCCGCAGCCCTTTTCCTCTTGGGGATGTGCTCTGGCCCTGGGAGCTGCTGCCCCACGATTGGGTGCTGGGTCCTCTCTGCCTCTCATTATGGAGATGGCTTCTCCTGCCCTGGGGACCCTGGGAATCCTGGCCCTGGTGGGTGTCTGACAGTTCCTCAGCACTGAGATTTGTGGCACTGGTGCTTTGCTCCTCAGGGTGCTGCTTCAACGGTTCTATTTCTCAAGCATTCCTTCTCGCTCTTCCTTTCTCCTCCAATCTGAGACTGTTTGCACTAGAAAGTCTCCCCATCTGCAGCTTTTCAAAACCCCAAACATATCTCATGGTAAAGCCAGCACAGGTGGCCCCAGAGACCTTTTCACCTTGGGTATGTCTTGCCTGTGCCTTAACCTGATTTGGATGTATCTGTGATGTGAGTGATACACCTACCCAGAGCCCGAGACCTCCAGAAGCCACTGCTTGTTTCCATAGACCCCCATAAATGGATAACTGGCTCTTTTAATCTTGTTACTAAATTGTAATGGAATTATCCCTCTAATCCTTTGGAGCAAGAGCAGAACTCAGCCACCAATATAAAATTAGAAAAAAAAAACCCTACAGTAATCATAGATTTTAAAAGTATTTATTTTGTGCTGCTCTCAGATAGGCTGTATATAAAAATTTATTTCAGAGGAATAATGCCATGTAGTGCACTTTGTGGCTGCACTGTGATTAAGTCCTTTTTAATCTGCTGTGTATGTTGAGGTGCAGTGCTTTCCCAGCACAGCTCCCTCCATGCCAGACTCTCTATTAATGGGGTTACCGGCTTATCGGAAAGAGGCAGAATTACCCAGCTCCAGGAGGTTTTTACTCTGATCTGCTTAGAATCCTGGGCCATTCCAGGGCAGGGAGGGCTCAGGGATGGTAAGCCTGTTTCCTCTTCAGGACCATGTGCCCCTCACTGCTCTATTTTCTTGCAAGGAACTTTCTAGCTGGTAAATCTGTTTAAAATGATTGGTTCCTGCTGCTGCTCTGTCTGTGTGTCTGACTGCCTCACCACGGGCAGTCAATGGCTGCTGCCAGGACGGGCAGCTGACACTGCTGATGGTGGGATGGGGAGGCAGAGATGGAGCCAGCAGACAGGTCAGTGAGTGCCCGGTAGCTGAGAGTGCCTGCACACAGCTGTAGTGAGAACAGCAAAAGTGTGTGCAATGGAAGAAATCACGGGCAGTAGGATGGGAAAGTGCAGTTGGCTCTGGAGCCTGGGGTACCTGGTGCTCTCAGGAAAAGACAGCTGGTGCTCCACGGTTCAGCACATGCAGCCATCCTGCCTCTAACCCTGCTGCTGTGTCCTCCTCCTCACCTGCATTTTAACAAACAGGTCCTGTTCAAGCCTTTCCAGATATAGCTCCCAAGTCCTGACCCTTAGAGGTGGTGGTGAAGCAGGCATGGGGACCAGGGCAGCAGAGGCTGTGGACAGGACAAGCAGCGCATGATGAGAAGGGATTTTATTCATGCACCAAAACCCCAGTGTGGTGGAGGCACGAGGAGACTCATTTGGCTGATGCAAAAGCATCCTCTGGAACTAGGTGGGGTTACAGACAGAAACACGTCCCTGGCTGCGTGGGCACGGGGCTCGGAGCGGGGTCTGGGTGACGAGAAGGAAGAAATGTTGGCACGCAGGAGCTCCGGCGCTGGTTTGCTCTGCGCCTGGCACGGGGGCGAGGTGGGGAGCGGGGAGGCAGTGGGGTAGGGATGTGCTAGCGTCTTGTCACAAAGCATTTGCTGACCTTTCTGTAAATATTTCTCAGAAAAGGCTAAATGCCCGGGTCAGTTCAGAGGTGCTGTGCTGTGATCAGCACTTTGCCCGGGGCCGTGGCCACGGCTGCCTTTGACAAATGGCAGCTGACCCAGAGGCAGAGCGGGTGCAGGCGGCGGGGGCGAGGCTGGCCACGCACCCCCTGGCTGGAACACCCTCCCCTGTGCCACCGAGCAGGGCCCGGGTCTGGCGGCTGCAGCTCCCAGGAGCGGGCAGATGACGTTTTAGGGAACCTAATGCAATTTAGTCCTTAATAAAGGGAACGCTGCAGAACGCGAGACATTTATGAAATGCCACTTCTCACCTGATGGCTTTGCCTGGATTTTCTAAACCCGAATTAAAGAGGCCTTATCCATTGACATTGCAAACACCAGATATGAAGTGGAAAGAGTAATTTCACGGAAGGTCATATCATATGACTTAAAATAACATTACACAAGGGCAAGAAAAGGGTTTTGCAGGGATGATTTTAAATGTGAACCGTATTCCTTTTTTTTTTTTTTTTTTTTTTTTTGTCATTTGATAGCAGAAACTACTGCATGGAAATTAAAGCTCAAATTCATAAAGCTAAGTCTTATAGACCAGACCACTGCAAATACTGTGCTGCTAAATACAAACAGCTGGACAAACACCCCCCAAACACCGTCTGTCAGCAGGATGCACTGCGGTTAGCGCAGCAGTTCTACCAGCTCACGAGAAACCTGCCCTGGTTTCTTACATCAGTTTAACTCTGATCCCACTGGACTGGCTGGCACTGGTGAGAAAGAAGCTGATGCAGTGGAACCTTGTAACCAATCCTCAGGACACTGAGGGAGTCAGGGGTGCATGACTCCCCTGTGGCCACACTGTGAGCTGGGGGAGAGAGGTGAGGGAAGGATGCACCGCACAGTGAGTCTTCATCACATTCTCCTCTTGACACCAAGTGCCTGGCACACAGTGCTTTCCTGAGCTGCTCTCTGTTCCCACTGTGACCCGAACACTGTCTTTGCACAGCTGCTGCTGCTCATCCCCCAGCACAACTGCAGGTATTGTCCCCCTCCTGCTCCCAGAGGCACAGCGAGGGGATTGGTTAAAGGTGCTGTCAGAAGTTCAGCACCCCACAGCACCCAAAATGCTGGAGGAATGCTCAAGGGGCTGAGGACTCAGCACGTCCCCTGCTCTGACACCACCGGCCTGGTGAAGGGGTTTGCAGGGGGCTGTTCCATGACGCGTGTGCACAGGAATGTGTGTGCGTGTGTGCGTGGGAACGGCTCAGCCCCCGGCCCGTGAGATTTATGTGTGTGCTTAACTCTTAGCAGATGAGAAATCCCATTGAGACTATGCATGTGCTACAGGTTAAAGACAGGCATAAAGCTTTGAAGAGTCTAAATCTTAGATTATAAAGATTATAAATTTTAGGCAGAGGACAACCTCTGTCTGCATGGCAGCAGTGTCCTACAGACAAGGGGCAGCTTCTGCCTGCAGTTGCCTCACCTCGTCTCTGTCCCTGCTGCTGGTACCTGCACGGCAGGGATGCTGCAGCCCCTGTGGGTGACAGGCCTGGCTGGGGGAGGGTCTGGGCAGGCTGGTGGTCACGGTACAGGCATCAGGGGAATGCATTTCTCAATGCACTGAGCTTCAACAACTCAAAGGAAGAGAAAGCAATGAGAACCAGATGATATTTCCATTTATCTTTCAGTACTGGAGCTCCTAGGCTGCTAAAGGGGATGGTGGAGTTGGTCACAGGCTGCTGGTGACACTTGCCCAGGAGACCCAGCCAGGCCTGGGGCTCCTCGTGGGCATCGGCCCCTCCTGCTGCCCCGCTGAAAACAGAAATGAGGACGTGCCTGAGCTTTGCTGCGCTGGGTGGGGCTGTGCTGGGTGGCAGCCTGCGGTTGCCTACTGGCCACCAGTGACCCAGCCCGGCCACAGGGAACGCTGTGGCACGCAGGTGGCACCAGCCATCCAGTTTTGCTTTGTATCATTTCAAAAAGACAGGGCAATAGGAAACTCTTTCCTTCTACTCTGTATTTTTAATTCAGATTTTCACAGCTCTGCCTGTCCTAAATCCCAAGCAGATGGTGCAACTCAGCCCGTCTCCTCCAGCAGGGATGATCCCTGGAGCCTCCCTGCAGAGAGTGTACGTTTCAAAGGATAATTCCAGGAGCACTTCTTACCCTGATCCGGAGCCTTCCGAGCATCCGTGTGCTTCATCACTGCACACAGACCTGCCCCTGCCTCGCACCAGCTCCCACTGGGGGCTTCCCTTTCTCTTTTAAAAGGTGAGCAGAGTCACAAGCTCTTTGCCTCGGAAGCAATGGCAGCTATGAAACCGAGAACCAAAAGTAAAGCACAAAAGGGAAAACAAGAAGAGAAAAGAAGGAACATCTCTGTGCGGCTCCCCTGCTTTATGCTGCAGGAATGGGGCCATCCCCTCACTTTCCACAGCAGAGGAGGGGGCAAGAGAAGCTCTTCACGAAGCCCCTTCCCCCACCCGCAGCACCTTTTTGTGCTCCTGAAGCATTCCTGCACTAACAAATCCCGTTTGATAATTGTGTTGCAAAAGCCTCACTCTGAATATTTAATAGAATTATTGCTAGTTATCAGCACAAGTAGGTGATAAATCACCAGCCGCCTTTCCCCAACACCAGGCAGAGCTATTAGGGGGTTTCAATCACGCTTCCCACCCTGCCCCCGTGGCAGAATGACCATGAATTACAAAGAAAAACAAACAAACAACCTGCCCCCAGCTCCCCGGGTTTCATTCCTTTACCAAATATAAAGATAAAGCAGCGCTCAGGGGCGCTGGCCTGGGCCCAACCATCCCCAGAGCCAGAGCACAACTTTTGGGGTCCCTACAGCGCTGCCCCCCCCGGCAGAGCCCCCTGGTTCTGGCCCCCTCCGCCGCCTATGAATGAGGTGATCTTTTAGCTGCCCTTTGTCTTGGAAAAAAATTAATTCTCATTTGCATTACCTCGACTAAATGTCACCCACCGATATTTTGTTAGACATTAGCAATGCTGGCAGAGAGGGGCACGGGATAATTGCGTTCTGCCTAGCGGTGGGATTTACATAATTTCAGACAGCAATTAAAGAATCCCTGGGAATTTTTTTTTTTTTCTCTTCCAACCTCTCCTACAAAGAAAGTGTTCGTTTACATTAAGCGCTCAGCTCCTCGCTGTTCATTTGCATAAAATTAAAGGTTTTTGTGTTCTGGAACAGCAGGGTAACATTTAAAATTCCGTTTCAAAAAGCTCACCTTAGAATAATAAAATGTTAATATCATTTCACGGGCTGGAGAAGGTTGCCAGCTGCCTTTCACTTCAAACTTTTATCCAATACTAACTGTTTGGGTGGGTGATATTATTAATATTTTTTTTTTTTTTTGTTAAGATATAAACTTTCTTGAAAAAGTAGAGGGATGTAAATGTGCCTACCGATGGGTCTCTGCAGGGCTACTCTGGAGCAGAATGTTTGTTTACTCCATAGTTTTTTAATTAAAAAATCATGCAAAAGAGCAGCAGTGGAATATTATAGGCTTTAATGTGCCGTCATACTCCAGACTATGAGAGGAAATGCAATTTGGATCAACCCCCTTTCATTTGCTTTCATGGAGATGGAGGTGGCACTCTGACATGAGGTGACGTCCACTCTGAGTGGTGTTTCCATGCCCAGCGCGGGGCAGGGAGCCCTGGCAGTGAAGGTGGCACTTGAAAGGTCAGTTGAGAGTCATCCCCTTGCTCCAAAGGCTGTCAGGATCCCTCCAGACCCCCTCCCTCCTAGAGGCTCCCCAAGAGCCTGGGAAAGTGGAAGGGCTGGTGAGGAGCATCTTGCAGGGCTCCCAGCACTCAGGTGCCCACCGAGCCACCCGCTGCCAGGGCCCCTTGGCACAGGCACCATGGGCAGAGACCACCCAGCCCCTCGCTCACAGCCACTGCTCCTCAGAGGAGGGAGTGGGCAGCTGTTCTGCAGCTGCTGAGGAGGAGGATGGTATCTCAGAGGGCTCCATGTCACAGCGTGTGGCAAAGGGCTGGGAGCAGAGGCCGTCTGAGCTGAAGCTCTCCCAGCCATCAGCTGCTTTTATTCTGGGCACCCTATCAGCTAAATAATAAAAAGTGACATTTCCACTTAAAGATGACTCTGTTGAGGTCCCTGAATGACCTTTCTCTATTGCTAGGTCTCTCATGCCTGGAAGGAGTGGTCAGCAGTGCTTCCTGCCCCATGTTCCAAGGCCAGAGCCCCAGCAAGGCACATTGGCTCTGCATGGCTCTGCCACCATGGCCACTGTGGCCAGGCAGGGAGCATCCTACAGGGATGGCAGCCACCAGCAGCCACGTCCCCTAGCACGTGCCCTGGAGATGTGGAGCCTCTCCCCCAGCCCATGAGAGCTCCAAAGTAGAGCCAGCCCCACTGCAGGCGGGGGGATCACGGCCGTGGGGGTGCAGTGACACATCCTGTGGGGCACTGGGCTGGCACAGGATCTGCAGGAAGATCAGCGTTGGCACCAGTGCAGGGCTGTGGGGAGGTGAGACATGAGAAGCAGCAGCTCTTTTCTGAGATGCATTTTCACCCCCAGAGCAGCAGCAGACTGTCACCTGCATGGCCCTATGGTGGCTTCAGCAGAGGAGCAGTGGCAGCAGACAGGAGCCTCAATGGAGCACATGCTTCATGCTCCTCCTGTGGCAATTGCACAGCAGTGCTTTGGGGACACTAAGAAAGTGCTGCAGGGAGACTTCTCCTTCAGAGAGGTGTCAAAGTCTCCCAGTGAGGAAGGGACTCAGTCACAGTGAACCAGGAAACTGGGGGGCTCTGAGTACCCTCCATGCAGGAGGAGACAGTGGCCAAACCCAGGACAGGGGTGCCCATTTTTTTAAGGCAAAGTGCCAAAAAGCTCCCTCTCAGCCGCTTCCCTAGCCTGTGGGTGCCAGCCTAGTGCAGGACTGCAGCAGGGTGAGGGCTGCCAGGCTGCCCTGACCCCAGAACTCATGGTTCAGAGGGTCCCCACTGCACCCACAATCTCCCTTCCACCCTTTGCCAGCCTTACCCTCCTGACACTTGCCTGCACCAGCCTCACTCCTCTGCAGCCACCAGCCCTTGCCCCCTCCTCACCCCATCTCTCCCTCGCACCCCCACCACACGGCCATCGCTGGGGGTTCCCCTGACAGAGGGGCTCCCACAGCAGCAGAGGCAGATCTTCCACCTGGCAGTCCTCTTATCTGCCACCATTTGGGGCTGCTGTAGGATTGTTGCAAAAAGTATTTCATTAAAAATGAATCTAAATCCCAGCCGTTGTGTTATCTGACTGGTTCACAGGCGGGAGAACACTGAGCACAGTCTCCAGTCCCTGCTGCCCATGTTTGATTCCTTCTGTGGTCTCCAGGCTCCTACCTGCCTGTCAGCAAGAGACGTTTTTCCTCAAGGATTTTCACAGGGAACCTGCACCTTTGCAGCTACGTCAGACACGAGCGCAGGGCAGATTCAGGGCAAACACCCAGCTCCCCAGCAACCTCTTGAGAATGCTTTCCCAACTGTTTGTGTCTGGAAGTGAGAATTCTCTCTGTGTCCCTGTGCACACAGTCACGGATCAGGACCAGCATGCTGAGCACACTCACAAGCACGATACGTGCCACGCCGGTGTCAGCCAGTGTCACCACCACCCGTGTCACCACCATCCATGTCACCACCACCTGTGTCACCTCCCCTTCCAGGACACGTCCCCGTTCTCCTGGGTTTGCTCTCCACATGCTCCCCCTGAGGAGTTTTAAAAGGCATCACAAAACCTGACCACTGTGGGAGAGCAAAGCAACGAGCAGGCAGCAAAACAGAGGATGAGGAATGAAGTGCTTTACTTAGGGAAAAAGAGGCACAACTCAACTCCGCCACAGACAGCCTGAGCAGAGCTGGGAGGCAACGGGCAGAGGCCCCAAAGAGCAGGTTCTGCACCCCCAAAATGGGGACCACACACCCACACCCACCCCCCAATGCCCCAGCAGCTGAGAGGATAAGATGCTTTAATTTACAAAGCAAAGACCTGTCATTTTCTTTCATCGTGCTCTCAAACAGTGTGACTATTTCTGACATTTGCTGCCAGGAGGCACCGACACCTCCCTGCTCAGAGCTGCCCACTCAGGCTGCCATCCCAAGCTCACCCCACGCTCCCCTCGGAGCCCTTGGGAGGGATCAAAGCCCAGGCTCTGCCCTCCCGGGAAGCAGCAGCTCTGCAGAAGCCTTTACCTTCTGCTTGAACGTGAAAAAAAGTTTTTTTAAACTTGAAATGAAGAAGATTTGCTGGGGAATTTCTCACAGGGAAAAGTAATGGATTCATTTTGGAATTTTTCATTTCAAAATTTGTTTTCATTACTTTTAGATTATTTTATGACATCAGTAGTAGCGTATAATGTGACCTGTCATATCATGTCGAGTCATGTCATAATATGCATAATGGTAGAAGAAGAGCATAATATTACATGTCATATTGACATAATCAGAATTTTCTATTATTATTGACTTTGTCAAACTAATTACAACACAGACAGGAAATACTCTGCTATGGAAAATAAGATTAAAAGTGCAACCTACAACAAATAACAGTTATTTCCCTTTGCAACGGTGTTTTGAGGTGTTTTCAATGTATTTGTAAAAAATATTTAGACTGGTGTATTACATCCTGTTATGCACTGCTACGTATAATTCCACAAAATAATGGAATAATAAAAATCAAAACAGTCCAAGAAAAATTTTCAGTCCTAAACTATTTCAATTTTTCACGATAAACAATTCTCAAAACAGAAATTAGAGAATCTTTCTACGTATGAAACTTAACAGTTCCCCTGATAAAACAGCTCCATGGAAAGAGCTACGTAAACAAAGCTGCATGTCCAGAGAAAAGCAGTGGAGCTGGGAAAGGGTCTAGAGCACAAGGACAGGGCAAGAGGAACCGGCCTCAAGTTGCCCCAGAGGAGGTTTAGGTTGGAGCTGAGGAACAACCTGGAAAAGGTTGTCCAGGGCTGTCCCAGGCTGCCCAGGGCAGGGGTGCAGTCCCCGGGACCCCTGGAGGGGTTTCCAAGCCCTGGAGCTGTGGTGCTGAGGGACAGGGGTCAGCGGTGCCCTGGCAGTGCTGGGGAGGGATCGGACTCCATCAGCTTTAAGGTCTTTTCCAACCAGATGATTCCACGGCTCGAGCAGAGCCATCTCTACCCAAGGCCTCAGCCAGGCAGCTGCTCACACCCTGGCACACCGGCAGTGCCCGCCTGGCCCACGACCCCTCCCCCCTCGGGCTGACGCTGAGCCCCCCGGGATTTCTAATTGACTTGACAAGTTATAAATTGCCTAACTTGGTTGTGATTGCTGTGAAGAATGGTACTTTAAAGGACTCAATATCTGTGTATCTCCCTTTGATAAACATTGGCTTGCTGAGCTTAGATCTTATTTATTTACCCTTGGAGCAGGTTCATTACTATGTATTAGGTAGATATGACATATTTATGGAAATATGGGGGCTCTTTGTGGAATATATTAAGATTAAATAAATCATCGACTATGTGGTCAAGAACTACAGCAATCCTGATGAATGATTCCGTGATTTTTTTTGATTCCTGTATAATTTTAAGAGCCATCCCCTTTGTCTTCCTGGACTCCTGCAGAATTTCCTGCACCACCCCTAATGCCCTGGGAAATGAAAGATGTGCACCTTGGCTTGAGAAGGAAGCTCCAGGTCCCCCATGGCCCACGACCTGTGTGAAAGGTGCCCAGGAGACCCCTGTGTGTCCAGACACTGAATCCAGCCCCCAGGAACCTTCTTGGCAAGCTGAGAAATGGTTCTGATTTCGTTACCTCACATCATCCCACTCACTGTAATCTGCCACACGCACCCCTTAGCCAATGAATTTACGTATCTAATGGCAATTTTTCACAAATTAGTGGTAATTACATTTAAAACAGCTATTTTGATACAAATCAATGAGAGGCACAGCTTATGACTTAAACGCTATTTCATGTGTCCCTTGGCCTCATTACAAGAATCAGAGGGGATCCTCATATCAGTGCAATGCTGGTAAGAGGCTCAACAAAAAAGGCTTTTTGTGGTGGGGGTAAGCCAGCCAGGCTGAAACAGAACAGGGCAGCCAGGAAGGCTTCATGGACACCCTCTGCCCTGTGTTATTTTAGTTATTCACTCGCCTTCCTTCCCAATCCTGCTCACATTTCAATAGTTGGTGCTTGGTAGTGGCAATGTCAGTTGCAGCATAAAGCCAGCATCAGCACACACGACTGCATCACCTGAAGGGTTCCAGGCCTGGCTGTCTCCATCCCCACACCAGTGGGGCACCACGCCAGCCACGGCCACACTCCTGCCCCATTGGCACCATGCACACAGGGCCAGAGCTAGCCAGCACTGGTCCCCACTGAGAGGGTAGGAGCACCTCAGGCTCTTCCTCCTGTATCAGGCACCTCTGCTGCTGTTAAATGCCTGTTCCCCACACTGCCTGCCCGGGCTGCTGGTGGTCCCACGGGTACCAGGCAGTTGACAGGGGACTGAACCCAGCAGCAGCAGAACACCCCTGCAGGGCATGAGCCAGGTTTTCTTTCTGGCTCAGGACAACTAATAAGAGCCTGTAAATACTGGGGGATGCTTAAGGATAGTTAAGTAGCAAACTATCTGTTGATAATAAAATTTGCTTGCTTCTCACAGATATCCAATTTGCCTACTATCCAAAGAAAGGAATTGGGTGTCTGCTTCCTAAATTGTTTTAATCTCTGGCAAAGAGTGCTTCTGGCAGAGTCCCTCAGCTGGAAAATAGGAAATGAGTTAGAAACAATAGACAAACGTGAATAATACAGAGCTTAAGATGTCTGATCTTGATCTTGAGAAGTGAAGTTTAAACAGATTCTTCAATTCACTTGCGCGTGACCACCCTGGGAAGGAGAGAGCCCTTGCTGGGGGGGACAGGGGATGCCACGTCAGGTCTGGTAGCAGTGTGCACTCCCACCCAGCTGCTCGTCCTGGGGATGAGAGGGGACGTGTGTCCCCCAGGGAGAAGGGTCTCAGTGCTATGTGTCAGGCACAGGCAGAGACCCACAGTTCTGGGGACAGCCATGGCACTGTGGGATTTGGGAGCTTGCCCAAGCTGGAACCCAAGAGATCTTTTTCCCTAATCTTTTGTTCTGAGGCATTTACATGGATCCTGCTGCTCTGACCCCCAGATCCCAGCCACTCATGGCAGTGCCAGCAGGAGCCAGCACGGCTGCAGCTCCTGCAATACACCTGCCTGGGTGCTGGGTGCCTTGCAGCCCCCTCACCCGCCCTCTGCACCCTCCTCCCACCGCTGCTCCTGCCCCTGCGCATCTGCTGCCAGGCCGCAGCTCTGCTTCAGCGTCACAGAAATTTTCTCAACAGATCCTCAAACATTTTCCCACAAGAATCTTAAAGGACTTAAAGACATCTTAAAATCCTGGGGAAAAAGAAAAAAAAAAAAAAAGAACCTTTTGCTTATCTCCCAGCAGAGATGTTCATTCTTTTGTAACCCTGTTAATAACCTTCACATCATTGTCACACTAATCGAACTTTTTTATGCAAAGAGACCTTTGTGCAGCAAGTTGCCCCCACACATCGGGGCACCTCCAGCAGCAGCACCCCAGGCTCTGCTCCATATGGGGCTGCACCTGGGGCTCGGGTCCGTACGGAGGTGACCACACGGGCACCTCTGAAGGTCGCCTCTGAAAACTGCACCTTCTGTCTCCAGGATGCTCTGGAGCCAGCTTGTGACTTTTTGGAACAGAGAGCAGATTTCTCTCTTCTAGTCACACTCCTCACTGCGAGGACAGTGCTCTCGGCCTCGACCAGAGAGGCCAGTGCTGCCCTGAACACTACGGGAGCTGCTCTTTTCCGTTGCACTAAGTGAAACAATTCAGACCGGGGAAATCTTGATAAAAGTTTAATTAGGAAAACGGACTCCATCTGTAACGTATCCCCATTCTCCCCATGTATTAACCCTTTTGCCATAAATCTGCCACCCTTGAAGAAACCTGCCTTCCTCACAAAACCTACTCAGGGTTCACATTATTTTAATCAGTTAGAGGGGTTTAATACATTATTGATTTTTAGGAGAATTGAAAAAGCTCCCGTATTAAGTCCAGGTTGCTTATTCTTTCTGTATATGACATTCAGGTACTTGTGAAAAATTATACCAATTATGAAATCAGCCATTTACTGCTTCAAAGTGCAATCAGTTGTCACACTGGAAAGCACTTGCTCCTGAATATTATTAGTTGGGCTATGTGCACAGGAAAGTGCTGAGAGGAAAGACTTTAACCAAAGGGCAATTGCATGAAATTTACTTAGAAATAGCTATTTATCACCCTTGGATTTCCTACTGTTCAAATCCACTGCAGACACTTTATGGAATGAAACAGCCATCTCACCAACGTAACTCAGCCAACTGAGGGGGTTTTTTCCTCACTGACATTAAATGAAAAATTTAGAAGTCATTGTAACAGCTTAAAGATGCATTATCCTTTTTGATGTGCAATTTTAGCTTCATATCAAAAGCCATATAAAATAACCCCCGCACAAACACAAAAAAGGAACTTTTAAAAGTTTTATGACATGTAGTTCATCTTACCTTTTATGCATCTAACAGGCACCGCTTCTCCTGCTGTTCTCAGAGACCATTGCATGATTACCACTATGGGGGAGAAAATATTGCCATAGCAGCAGCAAAACCAGCCGAAGGACGGATTAGTCTCTGGAGTCTGGAAATGGACGGGGAGAAGCTGAGCACCACAACGCCAGCAAATTCCTCCGAAGCCAGAGCAGGGTGGAATTGCAGGAGAGCTGCCCATTAGAGGAGCCTTCAGTTGTGTCACAAACTGCCACCATTAATGGGTTTTGCTGCAGGCAACAAAGTGAGAGGGAACATAAATTAAAGAGGGTACATTCAAGAGAGATTTCTAGCTCAGTAAAGATGTCTTGTCTGCTTGTTTTCCAGGGCAGACAAGAATTTTAGAAGGCAGGGTCAACTTCTTCTGAAAGCAGGGATGGAGCTGGTCAGCCTGGGAGTGCTGGCACAGCACCATGAATGTGCAGGACTAACTTGGCACAGATTACTGATAGATGTGACCATCACTCTTGTTTTTCTCCCCAGTCTGTGCACAGCACAGGGCGAGCAGAGCCACCTCACACACCTTTGATACAAGGTGCCACTTAATCCTCTCCTAATTTCCTCAGGCAAAACACACAATAGGCATGGAACAACAGTTGGAATTGTGGCCAAGTGAATAGAGTGGTCAGGTGGATGCAGAGACAGTCACCATGGGAATACAAGTAGTGTTCCCATAGGCAAATGGGAAAGAAGCTCCTGACCCATCAGGTCTTTAAGACCTAAACCAGGAGTCTCATCCTTCTCTACATGTGATCAGATCACCTGCCAGGTGGGTTATGGACCTGCTGGTTGCACTGGCGAGGTCTGGGCACCCACTGTTTGTTATCTGTGCCGTGTTGGACAAGCCAAGGGATGGCAGGGATCATTTCTGCTGCCCAGGTCAGCACATGCATGGCCTTGCTGGGGCTTGCCAAGGTGAATCCAAACGGGATTCACACGTTCTTGGCTCCGTGCATTTCAAAAGCAGCTGAATCCAGTCCCCAGAGCATTCATCCCTGCTTCCTACAGGGCCCAGGTACATGCCACCTTCACTTAAGCCAAACATACAATCACAGACAAGGTCTGTGTTATCTGCCACAGCCAAACCCCATGCTCCAGGAAACAGGCAACTTCTAAATTATTCTATTCTGGACTTTCAGGGCCGGATCAAGAAAGGGGAGAGGAGGTGCTGAAAGAGCTGCCTGCCTGATACCTTTCAGCACGGTGCAGGTGCCTCAGATGTCTCAGGCACAGCATGTTATAAAATGCACCAACAACAGTCTTAACAGGTGACGGCAACCAAGATCTAATAGGCTGCTTTATGGCACAGAAATAATGCAAAACCAGAACACTTACTATATTTTAACTTAGCAAAAGGATTGTTATAATACCATTTAATTTAATAAATAGTAAAGTATTTATAAATGAACCATTTCATAAAGTGTTACCAATTTCTTCATACACAATAATATGATTTGCACAAACGTTTGTCCTTGAGGCAATAGAAATTTTCTTTGCAAATCAATCCTTACAAGGATTGTAATTAGTATCTGGGAAGGCAGCTAGCAGTACCTGTAGCTGTAGCTCTCCCATAAAAGCCCTGATTGCTCTGCAAGCTCTCACACAAAGCTAACGACACAGAAGGAAAATGCACACGTCGTCTAGACTATTCATTTTAATCAGGCAAGAGTGATTTTTTGTGGCCCATTTGATATGACTTTTACACAAGATACAACCTCGCTCCACAGGGGCTGGCGGAAAAGGTCAACACTGCTGTATAAAAATACATTTAAAGGAGGAGTTTAGAAAAGCAAAACCTACAGATAAGGGCCAGCATTGTTCAGGCAGAGCACAGGTGTTACAGTTATCTAGTGATTTCTGAGAAATTTATAAATCTTCTAGTTTGGTATAAATGCTAAAAAAATTAAAAGTCAGGGGCTTTTTTTCTGTTAGCTTCTTCCCTTAGAGATGGGATGCAGAGGAGAGCTGCTGTCTGGTGTTACACAGTTAAGTCAAGGTGGGTTTTAGCAGATACCATTTCTTCAAAAAGGGTTTTACACACCAAAGTGAGTCCAGCACAAACTCTTGCACCCTGCCTGTCCTGGAGGTCAGAGACCCCACAGTGTCCTGGGAGCGTGGCTGCAGACAGGAGATCAATCCACACCCAGGCTGATGCTGCTGGCCCCTCTGTGTACTCTCACTGGAGCAGCACAGCCACGCCAGCACCCTCATGCTGAAATCAGTGTTTTCCAGAGTGCTGTTATTACACGCTGTTCCAAAGCAGCGTTTTCCCGGGTGCGGTTTAGCTAATACTGCTCTTGATAATTAGTGCCAGTGCAAAAGAAAATTAGTGCTCTCCCATGGCCAGCAGGAGCACCACAAGCTATGCCCACAGAGCTGGAGCTGCTCTGAACAGCAGCACAGCACCAAGGCAGCCCTGCACTGTGCACCCTCTGCTCCTTCCCCTGTCAGTTAGACTCCAGTGCCAGGGTCCTGCAGGCTGGCTGGCAAGGGCAGCCTGCCCTCGAATCCTTCCTGCTCAGGATCCAGAGAGACCAAAGCCACCACCCAGCAGTGTCCACTTTGGAGCATCCCACCCATGGGTGCCCCACATTGCTGACAGTGGCCATCACGGGACGCTGGCCCTCCTTGGCACAGCCCTGTGGGCAGCTCTGGACCAAGCTGGACATGAGAACAGGAGCCCTTTGATCCCTTGAGCACAGGCATGGGTCAGGGGTGTCCATCTCTCAGGGGGTTCACCTGGATCACCCCAGTGCTTTCAACTACACTGTGTCACCAAATATCACAGCAGGAGCCAGATTATTCCATGAATAGGGTCTAAAATTCCAGCTTTAGATCCAAGTTTCAGCATTAATCACATCATTCATCATCATTACCCACAGTCACACCACTCGCTGCCCCAAAGGCAGGGACAGGGGCTGGTGCACTTTGTTCCTCTCTGCCTCGAAAGGAGGAGAGGCCAAGCAGCAGTAAGATCATTGATCTGGAGCTTTTGCCTGTCCTCCTGAGCAAGGAGAAGGTTAATTTGTCACAGGATGGAGAAAACCCAGTCTTTAAATTCCCTGCTAGCTGTTAATTAAATGAAAACCTGTGTTTGCTAAGCCTTGCTCTGAGGACCTAATGGCAGTGGCTCTATAGCAGAGGCCCAGGCAGTCTGTCTTCCAGGCAAAGACTCAGCACACAGAACCAGACTGATGCCCCTTCACTCCGCACTGCAAACACACCTGGGACAAGAGCTGCCAGGTCTGTCCAAGATGGTGGCTCCAACCCCATGGTAGATCAGCTCCTGGACTCTCATACTCTGCAAAATGCATTAGTCTGCATAGAAGAGTGCATGTATAGGGATATGGTGCTTTAGAAATGACACCTCTTCCATCCAGAGAGAAAATACAGCCCAAGCTCAGCACTCTCCAAGGCCCTCTGGCTGCCGAGTGACAAAGCAGTGGTTGTCCTGTGTGGGAGAGGGACCAGCAGCTGCACAGAGCACCAGGACATGAACACTGCTGCCAGTAGAGTGCTACCCCCATGCTGCCAGTCTATTTTGCATCTTTAAACTAGGTGCCTCCCACGTGTCCCTTTGAGCTCTGGACAGGAGAGTGCTGCAGTATATACTGGGAGCTACAAGCGTGAGACAGGTCCACACCATGGAAACTTGCTCCAGAAGAGCGCAGCTGAGTGTGGGGAGGTGTCAGGTGCCAGCTGGGTCCCTGACACCACAAAGCTGCTTCAAACACTTCTGCTGGGGAGCTCAGCTCGGCCCAGCTGGCCACCAGCCAAGGGTAGAGAAATGCTGAAGATACAGCTGGCAAACCAGGGCATTGCTTGGGCGTCCTCATACTGCCACTTTGGGAGCCACGGGACCATCCGCGGCCTAGCACCCACTGCACGGTGGGCAACGGGGCACAGCCCGGCCCCTGGGCCCAGCTCCCGCCAGCCACCCCTGGCTGCAGGTGCTGCTGTGCCAGGCACCCCAGAGAGCAAGAACAGCCAAGTCCATCACAAACCTGGCTGCACAGCTGCCTGGAGATCTCCTTGGCATGCTCCAAGAGGTGTGAGTGGAAGATTAATCTTAATAATTACTGTCCTCAGCTTTTCTGGCCCCATCCAAACTCAGGCCTCCCCTGGACACAAAACCTTTGCAGGCCCCCCACCCCGGCCCCAGCACCGCCTCCTCCCCGGGCAGGCTGTGTCTACTCAGTGGAGAAAACCCACGTCTTGCCAGCTGGGCTCGGCAGCACCTTGAGGCTTTTCCCCTCCTGTCCACGGAGTAAATGAAGTGGGGAGAGTAATACAGTGTGCTCCCGCCGAGACCGACAAGCCTGGGCCTCTGCAGCAGCCTCTGCGCTGGCATTAAGCAGACAAGACAAGCTTGCAGTCAGTTATCGGCCAAAAAATAATGAAGGAACAAGTCGGCAGAGCAAAGCCAAGTCACCCGGACCAGCCAAGTGGAGAATTTAATTTCTCGCAGGTTCCCCGGCAGCGAAGCGTCTCTGGGCCACGGCCCCGCGCTGACGGCGCCGACCCAGCAGCCTCGGCCGCCCAGTGCTGGGAGGAGCCGGTGCACCAGGGCCAGGGGACCTGCTGTGGAAGGGGCTGCCCTGTCTTCATTTCCCAGAGCAGGGCTCGGTCAGCACGGGCACCGGCTCTGCCCGACGCAGGGTGTCAGAGGGTGGCACCCATCGCTGGAGACTGGGGGTCTGGGAGCACGTTCACCCCAGCAGCAAAACAGCCAAGCACAGGGAGGTTCCAGCAGATGCCCAGCCCTTCACCCACTGTGGTGCAGGGGGCATCAGCACCATGGGTCCCACCAAAGCAGCCATGCAGCAGCCGGGCTGCACTGGGGAGATGGGGATCCTCGGGCAGGGAGGGCCCGATGTCCTGATCCAGAAGCCACCAGCACTTCTTCAGTTTGCAAAGAGCGTGAGAGTCTGTGGAAAATCAGAGATTCTGTAAAGAGCTTTTGATGCCAACAGAGCTGCCTGGACCAATTTTGGCCGCCTTCCATTTGAATCCTTTTCTATCCCTTTGCTTCCAAAAGGCACTTCTAGGAACTCATGCCTGGTGTCAGTGCTGTGCACTTGGTGTCACAGACAAGGCAGTCAGCAGCCTGGGACAGCCTCAACAATGAAACACATGCAGAAGTAGAGAGAATAAATCAGCTGTCAGAGAGTGTAAACACGCTGTCTCCTGCAGCAGGTCAGTGCAGAGGTACCATCTCCTTAGTTACTTGTCCTAGGGGCAAAAATACAGGGCTGAGCTGCAAACCAGCTGGAATTTGGCTTCAGTCTCTCCCCCTATTCCAACAGAATTCTGCCAAGCTGTGATGGAGCCGTCCTGCCCACCAGCTCCTACCAAAGCACCCGCAGCCACAGCGGTGGACCAGGAGCTGCAGACCAGCAGGGTGACAGCCCTCAGAGCAAGCCCTGGCCCAGTGTCCCCACAGGCCAGTGGGCAGGGGGTCACAGGGTGCTGACGCTGCTCCCCACGCCACGGAGGGGCTCTGCTCTCTGCGGCGCTGCCGACAGCAACTGGGCAAATGACACGGTAAAAAATGGGCTGCACCAGCCAGTTTCTGCCTGGGAGAAATCATGCAACAATTTTCAGCTCCACACAAACATTTACAGCCAAGTTATAAACTCCTGTAAAATGCTGACAGACCCTTCACTACAGCAGTGCTAGCAGGTGCCCCATAATGAATGTGTTGAATGACCTACCAAGCAAAGTTATTGAGGCAAAAAGCACCACGGTCATTCAACAAACAATTAGAGAGTGTCCTGGTGGGGACAGCATACTAACAAGGGACAGAGCCTGGAAGAGCTGAGTAAGCATCCAGCCTTCCCCCCAAATTCCTCCTCTTTCCAGCCTGGGCTCTGATCTATAGCATGACTCACTGGAGCTCCAATAAAGCTTCAGAGATTGTTATGCTAAATGAGAAAAAAAGTAATTGCCTTTCCCCCATCTAGAACTCCAGATATATAACTTGGAGAAATATAATTAGCTGCTAACTTCAAAGATGCATTGGAATTTTTGTAATGGGCATTGAGACCCTGTATTAAAAAAAGCTAAAAGAAAAATGATACACTCCTTCTTGGAATAAGACTTAAAGGTTTTAATTAGGATTCGCTATGCATCTGCAGCCAGGAAAACAGGAAAAATACACTTGCAATATCTCACTGGTTGAAAAGCACATAGTGGGTAAGAAGCTGTCTACAAAAATAATTAAGAAGAGTGACACATTTTTGTCTTATGAACAATAATCACCTACTATTAAAAAATAAACTCTTCGTTTTACTCTATTTCAAATTAAGTTACTTCAAGCGAAGGGAGGACCTGGAGCCTGTGCCTGCAGGTGGGAGAAACAGGGCACCCCTCGCACAGCAAGACCAGGCAGGTCACAAGGAAAACACAACGAGCTTAAAGCAGAAACACAGATTAAAAAAAGTGAACTGTAGCCTACCCTGTTCCCGTGCTGCGCACCCGGAGCAGGAGCACCCAAGGCATGCAGGAGGAAGATGCTCGTTAACTGCCCCAGGTGCGCTCCCGGTCCCGTGATCCCAGAGCCCAGCGGGGGCGGAGGGAGCCAGGACGCCTATAAAGGTGGGACAGAGGGGGTTCTCCCCCTGCTCTGTGTGCCTGGAGCCAGGACGCCTATAAAGGTGGGACTGAGGGGGTTCTCCCCCTGCTGTGTGTGCCTGGGCCCGGACCCTGCGGGATGCTGCTCTGCTCATGGTAGGACATGCAGGAAACTGCACTATTTTCTATTTTTCATATTGCTTGTGGGGGCTGGGGTATCTCTGTGATGTTTATTGTGTGGTTGTGTTGCTGTTGTTATCTTTGCTGTGGGGAAAAAGCTCAATCTTCTGAGAAAATAATGGTTTGGTCCAGGTTTTGGCTCTATGCAAGCTTGAGTTGGTGTAAAGAGGGTTGTTATAGAAGGTGAATATAGTTGGCATTTTTTGAGATCTGCGTTTGGAGGCGCTTTCAAGAGAAAATCCACCTGTGTTTAGGGAGAAAGAATCAAGGTTTTTTTTGTGCAGGTTGTAAGGGAAGGTGCTTGGTCTCTTGAACCGTTGTCATAGTTCTGTTCTGCTTGCAGGGTGTGGAGACCCACTATAGAACAAAACTTGTTTTCTCCTGCTGCTTGACTTTTAATAAATCCTCTCCCTTTTAGACTCTGTAGGCTAATTTTTGGTGTGTTGCTGAGGTTCCAGCAGCTGGAGCACATTAGTCATCAGGGTGCTGGCTGGCTTGACTGGAGGAGCAGAGAAGCACTGGTGCTCTCCTGACTTGAGGAGGAGCCTCTGAGGGGGTGACTTCTATATGTTACCTGTTTCTACACCAGGAGATGCAGAAATTTGTTTCTATTGTTTGGTTTATCCATGAACAACCTGGGGTAGCTGGAGAGTGCTGAGGTGTGTTACTTGGAGTCTCTATTGGCACTGATAGCCTCAGACTTGCCAAGGGGAGTTAGTCTGGAGGGAGCAGCTGGGCTCATTGGCTGGTGAGGGGAGGGAGATTTGGAGAGCTCACCTGTGTGCAATTGAGGAGACCACACCTGATTCCTCTCAGCTAATTATAAAGCTGCCAGCTCAGTGACAAACTGGCACTGGGGAGTTAAGCCTTGTGAGTTGGAGGCTTCAAAGTTCAAAATGTTCCTAGTGTGAGGAGCTTGACAGAGATGGGGCTGCTCTCCCCATGCCCTGTTGCCCTGGGACAGCACTGTTGTGTGTGGAAGAGGAGGAGCTGCTGCAGGGCCCCCAGAGTTCTGCTAATGGATGGTTTATTCTTTGATGCTGGGATTATAATTTATCTTGTGTTTGGCCACTTGTTGGACTGGGCCTTGATGAATTGTTGATAAACTATGATACAGGCTGCTGCCTTTAATGATTTTTTTGTGGTGTAGCCTGAGCATTTGAGCTCTGGCAGGCTGGGAGAAAGAGGGACTGAGGGAGAGGGGAATGTTCATGGGGGAGAGGGGAATTGCTGGTTTTTAGCAAGCCTGAGCTGGCTTTTCCTTTTTTAAGCAGAGCTCGAGGTTCAAATTTTCTGCAATGAAATAATGAATTCCTGCTTGATGTGTTCCTTGTGTAATACCAGCCACGAGCTCATCCCCAATAGCTGGAGAACCCTGTTGTGTGTGCATGGGCAAGCCCGTTACAAACACAGCACTTGGCAATAACTCACAGCCTGGCTGGCAGTCCACGGAGGGTCTGGACACTGCTGGGGGGGAGGGGGCAGCTCTCCCTTCAGGGCAGCCCTATGCCAAGGGGTACAGGCACGGCACTGGGGGCTCCTGATGGCTGTTCCCATCCTGGGGCACCGGCACAGGCTGTGTTCTGCACAAACCTGTTGAAGAGAAAAAGCAAGAAGGGGCTTTATAAGAAATCCTTGTGCTAGCTCTTAAGTGTTGTTCTATATCTTGTTCACGTGCATCTGAAGCTCTGTCTTTTCTGGTCTGGGTTTGTCCTTATCTCCCCGGGATGGCTGTGTCTGCATGGAGCAGGGCAGGCTAGAGCACCTTGGTTGCTGTTTTTCACCCTCATGCTGCAGTGGCCTGTCCTTGCCTTTTCTGTGCTGCTCACCCTTGGGGACCAATGTGCTGTCCCATCACATGGCTGCCCATGAAGCCCTGCTCCTGCCTGGGTTCTTCCATTTCTAGCAGAGCTGTGGGAGGGCTGGGTGATGCTGAATGAGCTGCTGGAAGCACTAGGACTGGGTGCTGGGTGCCTGTAGGCTCAAGCTTAATTGTGAGCTGGGATGGGTGTGTTTGGCTTGTTCTGCCCCTGCCGTGCCTGTGCAAAGTGTCAAAGCTGTGTCAGCTACTGGAGCTGCAGCAGGGTTGGGGAGCCGTGCGGGGTCTGGGACAGACGGTGTGACAGTGTCCAGGGTCTTGGCTGTGCTCTGTACATCTGTTTTTCATCTGCTAGCCAGAGTATGACAACACAAGCAGATGCTGAAGTGTGAGGGGGTGGTTAGGAGGGGCAGGCTGGCACAAGGGCTCCACTACTTGGGGGCAGCAGTGCTTTCCATGCCTGCCTTTGCTTTTTACACTTACATGGCTCTGTGTGGTATTAAATATTTTTGTTTATATTGGTCTTAATTGCATGTGATTAATGCCATGCCCACTTCTTGTGATTCTGCCTCATTACCTGTGTAGAAAGTCCTAGGTGTGGGATGGAGCAAGGTAGGAGTGGGTGACTGCAGTGCTAAGATGGCTGATGATGCTCTGGTGATAGCTGGGCTCTTGTGATGAGTGTGAGAAGGGCCCAGACTGCTCAACCTGGTCCCTGTTGTGTCCTGTAGCTCACACTACAACTGGAATGAGGCATCTGTGCCAGTGCTGGACAAGGTGAGCAGCAGTGGGATGCCCCAGGGCTTGGCCTGGGCTTTAACTGGTGCCTGGGGACCCTTGGACAGGACATCCTGAAATTGCTGAAGTGTGGCTGTTTCTGTGAAGTCAAAGTGCCAAGCAGCTCCTGGGAGGGCGTGTTGCACGGGCGTGGTGGTGAGCTGGTCCCTGGCAGCACTGGTGAGGAGCTGTTGCCCATCGGTGTACTTTCTGTGGAGGACACAATACTGAGCACTGGTAATACAATTTATTTCCACTAGTGAGTGAATGGCCCATAATTCATGACAAGTAGAGCCTCGAGTGATGATGAAGGTCAGCCCATCAGATCTGGAAATAAATTGTATCCTATTACAGCCTCCTATTAGGGGTCTATTTATAGCAGGGGTTTGCAAACTGGAAATTTGGAGGCATTTTTGTTTGGCTGGTGAGAGTGAGGACACAACTCCAATGCAATGCAACAGTCCCTGGTGAAGAGAGATGCTGGGTCCTGAGCTGACTGGGGGACTGTGGGGCTGGAGGCAGGGCAGGGGTGGGTGGGCAGAGCTGGTGTTTTGCTGAGGCTTGCTGTCTGCTCGAGGAAAGGCTGCTTTGCTTTTACAGTGGCAGCACAGAGTGTGTGTGCAGACGGAAAAGCACTGCCTTTCTCCTGTGTTTACCCCTTCTATTTACCATGCCACCGTAATCCTCAGTTGATAGATAATGTGCAGCATGTGGCTTGCCATGGAAACAGAGCCCTACTTCTTTACATTTTTTAAAAGATTAATATTTCTCAGCTTGGTTTTGTTATTCTGATATTAAAAATCATTAGTTATGTACCATTTCACAGCCTTCACAGGCCATAATACGCCCTTTTGGGCACAAGCTTTCCAACAGGCACACTAAAGCAAAGTCCTGGGACTGGCAGGGCAGGTAAAAGCATCTGGTGGTGCCTCAGCTGTGAAGGCTCCAGCACCTCTGGCTGTCACCACAGACAACATGACATCTGTGCTCCTGATTGTATTCTGGATGAGAAAAAAAGGGAACTGCTGCTGAAATCCCCCAAATGCTTGTGCAGGTTCCCTTGCCTCTTGTGTGAGACCCAGAGCCCTTGGCAGTGAGCTGAGGACATCATCGTTCAGAGTATCACTGCTGGCAAGTGAGAAGGAGCAGATCAGAGTCTTCTCTATCTCCTTGAAAAAGACTTGAACTTCTAGAGGGCTTGGGGCAGTGGAAAACTTAGATTGCCTTACACTGTTGAGGAATGGGGTTTGGGGGGAAGAAAGTGGGGCTGCTTGCTAGGGAGTGGAACTGCTTTTCTTCATCACAACTGCTCCATCCTGATGCCTGTGGAGGGACGGTGTGGATAATGGTCCAGCAGCCCCAGCCGTGTGGATGCAGAGCTGCCTGCCATCCCCTGCCCAGGCTGAGGGGAGATTCCCTTCTGCTGGAAAATGGCTGGGAGTCTAGCCCCTTAAAGGCAAAATGAGAAAACCAGCTGTCTCTTCAGCTCCATAAATCTGTACAGTAAAAGGTTTGGGCAAAACCTTTTATTGTTTTTTTGCTGTCAGAAATGCAAAGAATTAAGGGCCATGTGACTTGGTAATTGCAGTGGACTTTTTTCTAACAATAAACATTAAACTTAAAACTGTATTAAAATCATTTGACAATTTTTATGCCTTAACAGCTGAAAATGAATAATGTTTTTTGCATATAAAATACTTTCTCTTGTCAGCCTATAAAACTGTCAGAAATAAATTCATCAAAAAAGATTATATAATTAAGTCACTTCTTTTCTTTCTCTAGTTTAGTTGGAATTATTTGTTTGTCACTTCTTCAGGACTAAATTACTGCATTGAGAGACAACTTTTCTTAAGAATATTATGAAATGTATGATTTTTACAAAAGAAGCCCAACTTTCTCCTCTAATGTATCAATTCAATATCACTTTTCAGAAAATACTTGTAGATAGCACTGTTTCTGAAAAGCTATTTTATTCTGAAGCTGAGCAGGAGTAGTAATGAAAGGCATCCAGATGTAGCAATGGTATTTTTATTATTGAGCTGCATATAGTTCATGGAAAATTGTGGAATTAATTTTTAGCAAAGTAAATTGTTAGCAATTCAAATTGCAACTTTTCTGTTAAAGTGAGAGCTGTACAGGTGTTTAAAAGCAGAGTAGCAATATTGATTTTTACCCTCTAAACTGGGAGAGGGTGTCAGCCTTGTGTGTCAGGGCTGGGGGTGAGGAGGGCTGGAGGAAGGGGCATCCTGGCTGGATGCCCTGGCTGGAGCCCGTGGCTGGAGGAAGGGGCATCCTGGGGCACTGGGCTTTGCAAAGGAGGGTCCCTGCAGGTGTCCCCTGTGGAGGGGTGTTCAGGGAAGGCCTGCACCTGCCATCTCACCCTGTCCTCTGGGGAGGTGTGCTGTCTTCTGGGAGACCTGGGGGGTGGATGGGGGACCCCTTTCTACCCCTACTGCAGGGAGGGGTGACTTGACAGCACAGGCTCTTTAACAAATGGCCTTGGCTCTTTAGTGATGAGAAACCAGGAACTTATCAGGGCAGGGTAGATTTGGGGGTGACTGGATTTTCAAGGCTGGAGAGTGATAATGGTTTATTGATCTGTTGTTAAGTTATTGGAGCCTTAATGGAGGCAATAAACCAATAGTGCACATTGCTGTCAGGTGGCTGCGTAAGCTGGGGGAGCAATTAAACCTTCCCCAGCATGCAAAACAGGAGCTTCTGATGGCCACCTCTGTGGTGAACGGGGGGCAATGGAGCCTTTTGCCTTGCTGACCCCACGCAGGGACACCTCATGAGGGCTGCAGGGTTCCGCAGGTTCCCCTCTTCCCTGGGGCTCTGCCAACAGCACCCAGATACCCAGTGAGTGCAAAGGCCCCTCTGCATGGGGGTCCCATCTTGTGCTTCATGAGCTGCTGCTGGGAATTTCATGGCTAATTGGAAATGTGCTGATGTGAAATACCAGACTCCTTGTTGGTGTCCCCTGGGTGCTCTTACTGGCTCCCAAGGAGCAGTGGCTGTCCTCTGTAGGGTTTTGGTGCTCTGCAGACAAAACGGGCCCTTTCTCAGGGCCCTGGTAGATTTAAGCAGCTGCAAAGGTGCTGCTGTAGGTGGGAGTGGAAAGTTAAAGGGATGCTGAGCATCATGTAGGGCTGGGGTTTTCTGGCTTGGTGCTGTGTTTTTGTTCTGATGAAGCATGAAATATGAATTGTGATTTAATAAATGGTGTTGGGAGGGGTCATTCCAGGGTGTGCTGCAACTGCTTTTCCCTCTGTTTTCTATTGGCTCTGTTTGCTCAGGAGCTGGGAGACAAGGCTGGTCTGCTGGGAGTATTGTTTCTTGGTGTGGCAATTATCTGTGATTAATCCTGCTCATGCTGGGGAGCTGTGCAAGCCTCTTCCAGAGGGTTCAACTTCATGTTTGCTTCTGCTCATGGTGTGTAATACGGATTGACACGAGCTGTTGTGGAAGGGAGATGGCTGAGGTGTCGGTGCCACAGAATGCAGTGATGGGCTGAGATGACTAGGAGTGTCCTGGCAGAAGATGAAATCCCAGGAAGCTGTGGGTCAGAGTGTTGGGGATTCAGCTGCTGCTCATGGTGCTTGTGCTGCAGCTGCCCTGAGGTGAAGGTTAATGGAGCCCAGCTTTGCTTTCCCTTCATCCTGCTGCCCACCCAGCACTTGTGCCGTGTGGGGCTGCCTCCCTGTGCCTGTGCCCACCTGTCCTGCTGTGGAGAGGTTACAGCCCTACCCTGGGAGGGGAGCTCAGCATCCATAACCCTTTTCTCGTGGGTGTCACTGCAAAATCTCTCAAAGGAGAAGGACCTGTCCCCTGGAAGCTGTACAGCAGGGAGAGTGTGCTGCAGGCCTATGGCAGGTGTCTGCTGTGGTGCCTCCACAGAGATCGCTGGGAGCAGAGTGAGTGGTTTGGCTTCAGACCCTCTGTGGCGGGGTCAGGGGTCCTGGCTCCAGTACAGCCAGAGGAGCCCCCAGCTGCAGCTCCTGGAGCTTGGCCAAGGGCTGGGCCCCTTACTGCTGGGGGTATCTACCTGCAGCCCTCAGCGGCCAGACAGAAACGCCTTCTGCTGGCAAAACATAAATATTTATTTGTGAAAAGCTGGAAATACCTGTGAAATTCTCTGAACCCTCAATAGCTCCACAGTCATCATTTAAGCAAGTTCATGCTCCATTAAAAACAGTTATTTAATACAATAATCATTCAATTAAAAACCTCTTGAAGCGGCTGCCAGAGCCTATTTGTATCAATACAATATTTTAATTGTAAAAAAGGCTAAATACAGACCCGCCAACTGTGATTGTCAAGAAAATGTTACTGAAATGAGTGTTTAGTTTGAGAGGCTCTGGCAACAGAGCAGGTCCTTGGGCAAGAGCTCCAGGCGGCTGCACAGGACACAGAGCATCCTTCCAGCCCCCCAGGCTGGGGAGATGCTGCCTGTGGGG